>VMDO01011049.1:0-68682 GCA_007922755.1 Pedetes capensis | reverse complement strand
GAAATTGCTCATGAATTGTCTTCCTCTAAGCATTTTTCTACTTTAACAAGTTTTAAGTCAGAACTAAGTCACAAATTACTTATATTTACAAACATGATGGAGAATATAGAGGGTTGTCATGAATAATTTCATTCCTTTGTAATCTACTGTTTGAGGTAGAAACATTGTCAGGGTTTTGTTAAACAAAAGGAATGAGGCAGAATGGATATCAAACTAAAACCAAATTCTGCCACAAAATTATGGTTAGATTTTGACTTTAAGTTAGAATAAAATTCCTCTGTTCATTATTTAAATTGATGTGTTATATATCCTATTTAAGGAATGATAAATACAACAAAGTGTCATAATTTCTTTGAAATGTCAAATTCAATCTCCTAGTACCAAAGATCAGTCTTCATTATTCTTACATAAAAATTTAGAAAACTGGTAGACTGTTAAATCTGCCAATGTGGCTGTTTGGTTTGCTTCTGAACATTCTATTGACATTGAAAAAATGACATCAACATCTGAAACATATTTACTAATAATCTAATAGTGTATTTATCACATGAAGCATCATAGGATTCAGTACCTTGTTTGTTATAATAGGAAATCCTACATTAATAACTGATGTCTTGAGTTCCTAGTAGTAACTTAAGTTGTGTAGTAGGAGTAGTAGCAGAATATGAAGCTCATTATAAGTGTTATCATCAACCATGGCATGCTAAAACAAAAGAATTATGTTACAGAAGCCCTCCAGTCTAACAGAGGCAACTAAAGTGTTTGTTTCATACTCATGAAGCTGTTTGTATTTTCAAGAATAGGGTATTATGGAGTGTTTTCGAATAATCACCTGCAATAAATGTTCAGATACTCAGAAATAAAATCATTGTGTATAGAATTCTGCATCAGTAACAAGAAAACCACTGGGTTCTTATTTATTTTTAAGAAATAAACAAATTAAAAGATAAACACTTCTAGGGTATAATGGGTTGGATTATGGCCAGCCTCAAAAGGGTTTGTCCAGGCAGAGCCCTAGAATGTGATATTATATGGAATAATAGTCTTTGCAGATGTCATTAAGGCAAACACCTGAAGGTGAGATATCTTGGCTTAAGGTGGAATTGGAATCAAATGACCAGCTACTCTAAATGAATTCTAGGAAGAAGACTCTAAAATGAAATCTTGGAGATGGGTCACCTGCAAGCAAGTTGCCATTAGTAAGTGACAAAATAAAGAGAGAAAGGAAGCAGAGCAGAGAAAGCCATGTGGTTTATCATAGTTTGAATATTTGTAAGAGTCTGAAAAAACTTGACCTGTGGCTGCCACATGGTCCTTTTGGGCTATCTGTGTGAAGTGCCCTAACTTGAACTTGTGATCCTCCTGCCTCTGCCTTCCGAGCCTTTGAGATTACAGGCATGCCCCACCATGACAGGCTGATAATAATGTAGTTTTAATTATATATTCACTTTAACTTAAATTTTTCAGTCACATCATATGGTTGTGAAAGCTGGACATTGAACAAGGGAGACAGGAGAAGAACTGATGCTTTTGAATTATGGTGCTAGAAGTGATTATTGAGTATACCATGGACTGCCAAAAAGCTGACTGAAGAAAGTAATATTGGCAAAAGCAATTGACCTTGGTGTTGGGGCATAAGTAGAGTTGCTCTTGTGCCATGGGGACAGGGAAGTCAGTGCATTGAACAATATTAGATCCTCTGGGGCAAACATTTGCCCTCCCTCTTCCGCAATTTTGATGGCAAGTGAACAAGGGCAACATCTGAGGCAGAGATTGGGGTAAAGAGTGTGTAAGCCAAAGAACGCCAAGAATTGTCAGAGGCTACCAAAGCTAGGAGAGAGTTATGAAATAGATCCCAAAAGAATAATTTGCTTATATATTAAATTAAATTTACTAAATTTATGGCAACTTGTTATGACAGCCCTAGGAAAATGATATATATGACAATATGTGATTTCTATGGTCAGTGGCTTTTCAGAATTGATTGATAGGATAATCTACATTTAATAACTGGTTAATGCCTAAATTAGGAGCATCTCTGAGGAGCTTCTGATGGAATTGCGTGAGACCTTTAGTTCAAATGCATCACAGTTCAAATTCTCCCTCTTCCCATTCTTGCCACCCTATATTTTACTATTGTCATTCCTGAGAAGGTTTATAAATGTACTTTGTGCATTCAAATCTCAGAATCTGTTTTTCAGAGATTCGAAACTTTGGGAAATGGTAGCTACTCTAAATGAATTCTAGGAAGAAGACTCTAAAATGAAATCTTGGAGATGGGTCACTTATAAGCAAGTTGGAATTAAGGACCCCATCATTGGTGTAATACAAAGTATAATAGCCATTTCTGTACTAGTGGACTAGAAATTTTTAATTTTCAATAGTGCCAATCAGGGTGGCATGGGTCACTGTGGAAGAGATTCCACCAGTAGGTATATTATCTCAGAGTTTGAGATATGGGAAATGTAATAATTATAAGACTACTTCATGGCAAATGGTGGATAGTTTTTTGGATAAGATAGCATCTACAAGAAGAAAGATTAAAAATCTGGAAAGAAGGATGGGTGGCAAAGCAGCCCATGAGATGAATTTATGAGAGAGTTGTGATCTTTGTATGATTTTCTATATAGAATTTGTAGAATACACATATCTGGTTCCAAATTGTGTCTATAAGTGACTCATTAGGATTGTTTGTGTGCCCTGACCCTGAAACTGAAGTTACATATGGGATTTTCTAAGTTTGAATATTTATAAAGGTCTGAATAAACTTAACCTGTGACTACCACATGGTCCTTTGAGGCTCTTTTTGTAAATATTCCTGAATTTGGTTAAAAGAAATAATGCTGTCAAGAGTAATTAACTTTGATCGTAGAGAACAAGGAGAGTTGTTCTGTTACCATGGGGGCAGAGAAGCCAGTGTGTGCCACCATATTAATCCCCTGGGACACCTATTTCCTACCACCACCACTTACCCAATTTTGATGGCAAATGAAAAAGCACAACATCAGTGACCTAAGAAGAGTCAAAGGGCTCAAATAACTCAGGTGTGTGAATCTGAATTGTTTCAATTGGCAAGATATCTGGATCAGCAAGAATTCTAGCCAAAAGTGAAGGAAGATATACAACAGATAACAGAGGAAGCAAATAATGGAGACAGTTGCAGTTGTAAGATCAGCTATGATTATTTGAGCCCTCCACTTTCTTCTAAGTCATCCAGAAACAATATCAACCAGTATTGTTGAGAGTGTTAGCAAATGAAGTGAACATATTGTGCAAAGCAAATGAATCCTAACTAGTCAAGAAGTGGAGCATGGCAGATTCACCTTAGGGATCAAAATACTCATTATGCTTTACCTGTGAGGATTGACCCTAACAGACAGCACATAGGTGAGTCTTTTAAGGGATTTCTCACAATTAAAGTGAGCAATTCTTTCCATAGTTACAGGGCTAGTTCACTTCCAAATATTATTCCATGTGGACTTTCAAAAGTCCAATTTTCTTGCCTCAATTTATGATATCTTGGAAGTACCATCATCTAAGGCCTGCATTCCAGGTGTACTGGAATTCCAATTCTTTCTCTGTCTAATCTTTCTTCTCTTCCACTCATACATAACCTGGATAAATAGCCGAACAACAATCATCAATATGTATATTTTGGTCATAGACTTGTCCTCACTGAAAACTATCTTTAGACCAAGATTATCCTGAATATCTATTATTGTTTCCATGAATAATTCACTTATTCCCAGGTATACACATGCCTAGTTTGAAAAGACTGATATACTCCACCCACTATTCAAAGCTTTCTATTTTGTAATTTTCATCGTAACTCATTTATGAAAAACAAATCATTAAAGTACTAGATAGAATTAGTCCTAGAAAAAATACTTTCTTCATACTTTAAATATTTTATCACATGTAACAATGTGTTTACTTGTCTATGTCTCCCATTAAATGTCAGATATATAAATTTTTTCAGATTAGATCAACCCATCTGAACATCTGATCTCTAATAATTAGTCAATATGCATTTAAAAAGAATATATGAAACTGAGTGCCATGGCACAGACCTGTAATCTCAGCAATATAGGAGGCTAAGGCAGGAGGATCAGGAGTTTGAGGCCAGAGACAGCCTGCCCAACTTAGTCAGATCCTATCTCAAAATAAATAATAATAATATAATAATAATAATAACAATAATAATAATTTAAAAATTGGGCTGTAGATATGGCTCAGTGGTAAAGCACTTAACTAGTATGTGTGAGGTCCTGGGTTCAACTACACATTACTGCAAAAATATGAAAATGTACACATAAAATATATGATTATCATTGATGTAGATTGCATGTGAAATAAAATTGTTGCTGAAAGTGAAAAGAAGATGATATCATTCAGGAAACATACTTTTACAATCCTTTGTTCTTTCTTCAGGAGCAAGAGTAAAGTTATTTCCCTCTCAGGCATCAGGGTGCTATTAGGTGGGACTGTAATCTCACCAGGCAGATGTACAGCCACAGTAAATGTTGATATTGTTCCTGATTAGTACAGAATGTTTATAATTCCTCATGTAATGAAATGACAACCTGTGACATATTTCCTCCAAATAAAGGTCAAGTTTTGTACTAGCTTGTCATAATTGATCATTACACACAAATAGCAAAGCCTCAGGAATTCCTATAGAAATATCCTTCCATTCCCCATTCTTTTATGGAGAATGTTTTCTAGGTAGATGTTACGAATTGATATTCTCTTATTCTTCTTACAACCTAACAAAGTATATTCCCAAAACAAGAAATATCTGTAAATATAGATTTTAAGGAAAATTTTATACACTATATATGGTTTTATTGAAGATGTGTAGTGTTTCTCGAGAATGAACACACCTTCATTAAGGCTGTCAAACTTGAAACTAAAGATCATAATCATCCTCAGACTTGCAGTAAATTACCATAGATCATCCAATGCAGTTGTTCTCAACTGGGGGCATTTTATTCTCAAGAGAATTTGGGGAAATATCTGGAGTCATATTTTGCTTTTTATGACTAAGAGGATGCTATTAACATTTAGTGGGTAGAGGATAGGAATCCTGGTAAACATTCTACAATGCACAAGAGAGCCCATAAAATATAGAATTATCCAGCCTCAAATGTTAATATTGTGCTAATTGAGAAGCCCTATTCTAGCATAATCTTGGTAAATCAGATAAATCCTCAGAGAAATTCCTGGGAAAAATACTTCAGTATTCAAAACATTCAAACACTGGATTTTCATTACATTGCCTCTTTAATGACAAAGAATTGTGCTGTATATAAATTCACCTTAATTATCTTAGAAAAGAGTTTAAGTTGGGATGAGTTTGTGATTTCTAAGTTACTTGTCTGTTATTTAACTTGGGAAGAAATACACACACACACACACATGCGTGTATATAGTAGTCATCACTACTGCTGGGAATGGCACAGTGTGAGGGAGCAGTTCATTCTGTTGTACATAAGATTGCTATGAGGCAGACCTACTTGATGGCACCTAACAACAAGAACATACATGCACACGTACACACACAGTGATAAATAATCTAGATAACAATTTAAGAGAATATTTTTGTTGTGTAGTCTTCCCATAATTTACGTGGACTAATTTTTAAAAAGTCATCAGATAGTGTAGATCAGTGATATAGGGCTTGCCTATAATGTGCTAGGCTCTAGGTTCAATCTCAGCACTGAAAAGGACAGTAAGAAATATTTATGCACATATATATACACAAATATATATACATGTGTACATATATATGTCATCTGTCTAGATTTATTCAACTTATAAAAAGGAGAAAGTTGAGAGAGTAATATATCTATGGCAAAATATTGATGATTCTTTAATAATACTATCATTATACCTTATTGTTCACATATTTTAACATCTAATACTACTATTGTATGTTTTGTAGTTTATTCCTTTTTATGCATATAAATGTTTATGATTTATTTCATGTACACCATGTTATCATATGTTTTGTTAGATCTATTTAATTTATATTCATATTCTTTTTTGTATTTTCAATCTTTAAAGATTTAAAGTAATTAATAAAATTATTTTACATTTAATAACTTGATATGTATGCATTATTTTATTATTAATTCATTAGTTATCTTAAAAGCTAAAACACCCAACTTTGAATTATGTGCTGTAGAGTTGGTATCTGACTCATAGAGACCTTACCTACAACAAGTAAAACAATATTGTTACTGCTTCTTTGCTGTTCACAGGGTTTTCAATGGCAGATTGATTTTTGGAAGTGGGTTGCTTGGTCCCAAGCCTACAGCACGTGGTGTTCCCAGGCGGTCTCCCATCCAAGTACTAACCAGGCCTGATGCTGCTCACCTTCCGGGATCTGACAAGATTGGACACCAATCTTGTGTATGATTGCAGGCTTGAATTATTATAGTTTAATTAAATTATAGTTTAATTATTATAGTTTAATATAAATTAATATTTTTATAACTCCTGTTGGAAGCTAAGAATATTTAACTCCACTGATCTTTCCTGCATTGTCAGCATTTGTTCCAGAAAGCTTTAAGTTAAGTTGCAAAACACTACCATTTTGTTCCTTTTTTATCACAGTTCATTTATATTTACTGTTTTCCTTATTCTCTCAATTCTTCCTGTTTTGTGTTTCCATTTGTGATCATTGTCCTTTGATATTCACACTGTTTTGATTAATTTCAGGTTGCCTCATGAAAACTGACATCATATTTTTGTTAAGCAGTTTAACTCATTTTGAAGAATATTTCCTGGGGAATAGAATTCTGGATAGGTATTTACTGTATTTCCTTTTATCATGTAGAGAATGACATTCCGTTGTATTCAGGTTTTCCTAATTGCTTCTGAGAGAATTTTTGCTAACTTTCTATTACTCTATAAAGATGGTGTACATTTTCCTCTGGTGGCTTCTAATATTTTTAATTTGCCTTTGATTTAGAGCAGTCTTACTGTTGTGTGTCTAGATGTAGGGTTTGGATATTTATCTTGCTTGGGGTTTGAAAAAATTCTTGAATATGTGTCTTAAAAATTTTAGTTATTATTTTTTAATTTCCTCCTTTTTTCTATGTTTTTTCTGCCCATGTTCTATTGTCCTCCTAGCACCTCAATTGCATTTATCTTATTGCCTTTTCATGGTTTCACACCTATCTTTAATTTTGTATCATGCTTTTCATTTTTTCTTCTGGTTTAGTATGGATCTCCTTCTTTATGCATATATTCTATTAGTCAGTCTCCCCAGATAATAATACTTTATTCTACTGTGGCTAATCTCCTCTCATATGCACTAAATAATTCTTAACATAAGTATTTTCTTTTTATATTTTAAGATGTCATGTTTTATAGATTCGAACCATCTTGTAAAATCCTCTTTTAACTTATTTTCCATTTTGTTCTCCATTTGTATATACAAATATTTGGGCCTTGTTATTTTCTGTCTGTTGTCCAGTTTTTAAATCTTATTTCTCAATAATGTGGCTTTATCTTGTTATATGTAATAATAAAACAGTTTCTTTAATTCTAGATATAATATAAACACAATATATATTTTATAGTTAATATTATATTCTTCCAAAGATTAGGGTGATGTAATGGTGTTTAGTTATCTTTTTTATTCCTTTATTTGTAAGTGATGAGAGTGTACAGAGTAATACAGCATTGGCTTTTCCCATTATGCATCCTTTACATCACTTCTAGCAACACTTCATTGACCCAGAAAGTTTATGGAGCTCTATGGCTGTTGTTGTTGTTAGGTGCCGACGAGTCGGTATCCAACTCATAGCGACCCACATAGGGTTTTCAATGGCTGACTGTTTCAAGATTGCCTTGGAAGTGGATTGCCAGGCCCTTCTCCCATTTTTGCGGTGCTGGGAATTGAACTTAGAACCTCAGAGACTACAGTGCAGCGCTCTACCAACTGAGCTAAATCCCAGCCCAGGTAGTTAAACTCTGATACTTATTTGGGTTATCTTCCCCTACTTTTTAACATACTCAGGTGGTGTGCTGTTTATAAGGAGATTGACCTCTCCCCCTTAATCCCTTCTCATTGACTCTCCTCCCCAGCCCATCTTCTCCAATCTTCACTTCCCTCTGCTAGATCCCTCCTGCCTTCTTTCCACTCCTTATATTGTCCCTTCTATGCTAAGTTTAATTGTGCATTTTTTACATATTAATTTATGTATAGGATTTTTTCCTTCCTTTGAATATGATTCAGCTCCCATTAATGAATAGAACATATGGTGTTTCTCTTTTGGGGCTTGTGTTCATTCACTTTAGATGATGTTCTCCAATTCCATGGAACGTTTTGCTCCAAATGACATTATTTCATTTTTTAAATTGCTGAGTAGTATTTATTGTGTATATGTCCCATATTTTTTTTGTCCATTCTTTTGTTGATGGTCACCTTGATTGTCTTAATTCACTAAAGTTCTATGTACAGACTGGAATGGCATTCTAGTAGGACTTACTCTGTTTTTGTTTACACAGGTTTATCATTTATTTTAAATTGAAAATCTGATATTTCATTGCAATTCTTTTTCCTTTTGCAGGTGCAGAAGGGAGCTTACATTTTACATTTTACCTCCAAAGACTTTAGAACATTTTGCAGTAGTTTTAAGAGGTTTTAACTCAGATTTATAGTTTTATTTCTCCCATAAATGAAACTAAAGCCCTGGTAGCTGATTAACTAAATCAAAGACTGTACTCACTACAGTTTGGTTTACTGCTCTTGTAAGACTTTCATATATTGCTGATACAAGTACAAAATGGTAAAATGCTTACAAAGAGAAATTTGAGAAAATATAACAAAATTAAATAGGCAATACCCTTTTATTCAATAACATCTTTTTAAAAACTTACCCAGAAGACACACTTCAAACAATGCAAAATAGCATTGTGCAAATGATTAATTTTTAGCATGAAGATTAGTATTTTATAAACAGAAAATATCAAAAACTACCTCAGCTTCCAAATATGATACAAATATGATACAGCTTATGATACAAACACTTAACATAGTATTGTTTAAACCTTAAACAAATGAGGGAGGATGTCTATGAACTGCTAGGATGTATTTAAAGAGATATTGTTCAACAACAAAAACATTAAGACAAAAAACACATGAACAAAATACTACACTTTATGTAAAGAAAGGGTCAAAATAAATATAGATATGTGTTTATCTTCACAATAAGAAGCACATGATGAAACTTAATTACATACATTGGGTAGTTTGTATTTGGGTGAATGAGATATATGAGAGAAACACTATTTTCATAATGATATAATTTTCATATCGTTATTAGGTACTGTCAAGTTGAATCCAACTCACTGACTGTGTAGAACAAAACAAAATGCTATTCAACATTGTATCATGCATACAATCCAATATGTGGGGAAAAGTTTCATAGTTGTTTAAAATTATTTTATATCTGATATTCATAGAGATTTTCAGTGGCTAATTGTTTTGAGAGTGGGATGCTGCATCCTGTCCTTCTCCCTAGTCTGTCTTAGTTTAGAAGCTCAGCTGAAACCTGTCCACCATGGGTGACCCTGTTGGTGTTTGCTATACTAGTGGTATAGCTTTCAGCATCATAGCAACATACAAGCCCTGAGAGCACAATTGGCTGACAGACATATATTTTCATGTAGTTCTGGATGTGAAGCATATTTATATTTTACATAACCATATTATATTTTGCATAACCATATTTTCCAAAATCATAGAGTGAATCAGTAATAATTTCAAGATGAATATAAAATTTAAAACAGATACCAAGCTGAAACAAAATAAATACAAATGAATTTCATGAAAAACCTGATCACAATGCAAGAAAAACAAAACAAAAACAAATTGATCCAAAGATCCACGGACACACATTTGACTATATTCCCTCAATTCTGGGTGGGATGGAGTAAAGAGGGAAAATGCAAAGGAATACTTTTTAGTTGGTTAATATTTATTGTGTTTATGTGTTTGAAGCAATTTCAAAACAATTTTACTTGTAAATGAAAATGAGTAAACATGATGAAATTTTGAGAACAATAGTTCTTATTGTGAAATATATGATAAAGAAATATAGAAGAGAAAAAGATAATATGCAGATAAAAACTGTTTTATAATTGGTAGTATCAGTTTTATCTGGTGGTTTCTAAAATATGCCTATGCATATGCATATATATGTGTATATATATATCAGTGTACCTATCTATGGGTGTATCCATAGCAAATAAATTTCCTATCTCTGTATACAAAATAGTTTCAAACAAAGACAATATAACACTACTGAGCACAACTAGAATCTGCATCTTAATTTCTAATAACACAGTTTATCACTTTCCACTAAAAGGAATCAGAACCCTTTGTTGAAATAGCCGACTGCAAGGTTATGGCAGTGTACGTACAAGAGGATCTTGGAGCATCTTGTTTTAAAAGTGAGGAAATAAGGTATGATGATGATAGTTGCAATACATAGGATAGAACACGAAGGAGCTCTAAATTTCTAAAAGTAGAACAATTTGAGTATAAAAAAACAGAAATATTTCAGGATTAAAGTTTATGATATATGTGACTTAAATGGTTCAGAAAAACATTGCAAACAGACGAACAAGCAGAAAAAAATGCTCAAAGTGCATTATTTTGATAGTTAATCAGTATTGGCATATAGCAAATCTGATCTTTGTATGCTGATTTTAGATCCTGCAACTTTGCTGAATTCATTTTTTGATTATAATATTTTATTTTCTGGAGTAGAGTTTTAAAATATATGATAATGCCATCCATGAACAACGACAATTTGACTTCTTTTTCCTTTTAGATACGCTTCATTTCTTTCTCTGACTGTTCTTTGTCTGACTGTTCTGGCTAGGATTTCCAACACTAAGTTAAATAAAAGCAGTGAAAGTGGAAATTCTTTCTTGTTCTAAATCTTAAGGAGAAGGCTTTCTGCTTTTCCCCATTAGGCATACTGTTAACTGTTGGTTTGTTGCTGTTAACTGTTGTTTATTTTGTTGAGATACATTCTTTCTATATCTAAATTGTTCACTCACTTTATCATGAAAAGATGTTGAGTTTTGTCAACTGCTTTTTCCCTGGATCTATTGAGATGCAGAAAATGGTTTTTTTTTTTTTTCTGTAATTGTGTTGATTTGATTTACCATGTTTATTGATTTGTGTATATCTAATCAAGCTGTTGTAATTAAAAATAACATGCTATTGTAATAAAAACAAACACACAGATCAAATGAACAGAATAAAGAGGTTGAAGTAAATGCATATGCCTACAGCCAACTGAGTTTTGAAAAGGATGTTAAAGACATACACTGGGGAAGGAGGGTCTTTTGAACAAATCATGCTGGAAAAACTAAATATCTACATGCAGAAGAGTGAAATATATACTTCCTCAATTATAAAAAATCAACTTAAAATGGATTAAAACTAAAATATTAAACCTTTAAGCTATGAAACTACTAGAAGAAAACAAAGAGAAAATAATTGGCAGCATTGGAATGGACAAAGCTTTTTTTGGAGAAATCTTGTGATGTCTGGAAATAAAAGCAAAAATAAACAAATAGGATTACCTTTAATTAAAAAGCTTCTAAACAACAAAGGATACATTCAGTAGAGTGAAGAGACAACCTCCAGAATGGGAGATAATATTTTCCAAATATTCATCTGGCAGAAGATTAATATCCAGAATATATAAGAAACTTTAAAAAATCAATGGCAAAAGAACAAATAACCCAATATAAAAATAAACAAAAGACCTAAATAGACATTTCTCAGAAGAAGTTTTGAATGGCTAGAAGCCATTCTGGTATGGAGGGATCATTTTCTGTTATTATATTTGACAGTGTTGCTCTGTCATTCATAGGTTTTCTAATGGGTAATTGTTTGGGGGAAGGGCTACCAGGTCCTTCTTCCTAGTCTGTCTTAGTCTGAAAGCTCAGCTTAAACCTGTCCACCATGGATGGCCCTGCTGGTATCTGAAATATGGTGTCATAGCTTTCAGCATCACTGTAAACACATAAGGCCTCACAACGTGGCAACCTGACAGACATATGGAAAATATAATATATATGCACAAATTTCATATATATATATATATATATGTATATATATAGATGTGTGTGTGTGTCTGTCTGTCTGTGTGTGTGTGTGTATTTCACACTTAAATGGTTTCTTTAGCATTTTGATAATAGAGGGGGAGAAGATGTGAAAAACGTCTTGGAATGCAAAAGTAGTATGTTTAGGTTAAACTGGATCAAAGAAATAATAAAATATTTCCTTAAATATTTAAATTCTACAAAAAAATTGAAAACTATTGCAAGTCCAATTTCTATAGTATATATGAGGAATAATGTTTAGTAGGATTTTTTCAATATATCTGTCTATCTAGAGCTCTCAATTTATTACTATAAGTTTATTGTTGCTGTTGTTAAGTGCAATCAAATCAAGTCCAACTCATAGTAACCCTCATAGGGTTTTCAATGGCTGATTGTTTTGAGATTGCTTTGGGAGTGGATTGCCATGTTCTTCTTCCATGTCAGTTTATATATATACACCTACTAAATGTACTTTATAAACAAGCAAGCTAGGGTGAAATATAATTAATTTCAGACATTTTAGGCAGGTAATTTTTCTATTTAAACCTTAAAGTTAAATTGTGCAGCTTACAATTTACATACCTGTAAACTATTTGAACATTTTCAGAGGTCCATAAACAATATAACATTTCCTGCCTAGAGTAATTGCTATATATTATTTCCATAGTAATTCACTTGGTTCCAAACTTACCATATCTCAGCAGCATATGATAGTGATCAATTCTGTTGAAAATAACAAGTGAAATATTTATAGCTTTTTTTGTAACTTTGTAATTTATTTTGTTGGTAAGCTTTCATCCTCCTAACTTTCCAGCTTATACTTTTTTCAAACAACATGCATTTAGTCAAAGGCCCTACCAATTCATCCACTATTTGATCGAATAATCCTTTATGTAGAGTTGTATTCCTTCATTTTCCACTCAATTAGAAAAACAAGTAAAATAGCACCTTGTGTTTATAAACTAGATTTTAAAAAGTCACATACTTCTGCGATGATGAAAAATTACAACTTGTCTTCAAGTACTGTCAAAATTGTAACTAAGAACAACAATAATAGCAAATCAAATGATACAAATGTCATAACTGATGTTCACGGAAATTGAACAACAAAAAAGGAAAACAGCCTTAAAGTGGGTGACCAGGAAATGCTAAATGGATGACTTAGTTTAAATTTAATGTGAAACTGAAAGGGTTTGTCTAGGAAAAGAGGCAAGTTTCTTAGTTCTTGTATGTGTTTCCTCTTTATTTACATCAGCTTCTTGTAAACTTCCCATGGCAATTTTCTTTTGGGCCACCCTATATCATTAGTGAACTGTTATAGTGTTTGCTTCCATATAATTGTTGGAATTATACATGCAGTATGATCAAAAATTAAGGTGAATACTTAAATTAAAAAATTATTACTCACATTTGGGCATGGTGGTGCATACCTGTTACCCTAGCAACTCAGGAGGCAGAGGCAAGAAGATAATCAGTTTGGAAAGAAAATCAGCTTTGTGTAACTTAGTGAGACCTTGTCTCAAAATAAAAAATAAAACAGCAGGCTAGGAGTAAAACCCCATGGTAGAATGTTTGCTAAGAATATATGGGGCCCTGGGTTCAGATGCCAAGTCCTACCAAAAAAAAAAAAAAAAGAAGAAAGAAAGGAAGAAAGGGAGAAAGAAAGAAAGAAGAAAGAAAAGAAAAGATTATTACTCATGGAAGAAGACTTCCAGAACTACTTCAGAAAGTAGTAAGAGTGATAGGATAAGTGTGTTTAAAGCCAGGGGGACTATTTTGAGAGAGATTAAAGGCAATGTGTCTTTTGCTATATTATGTTTTTCTTTAAGCATTCACTGTATTTTTGTTCACAAAAATACATGTTCATTTGTACTTAATATATATTTCAAATTATATAATTTTATAAATTTAATTTTGAAACCAAGAGTGGTGGCATATGCTTGTAATCCTGGCCCTTTAGGAAGCTGAGATAGGAGGATCACAGGCTCAAAACCAGAGGCAATCTGTGCAACTTCATGACACTTTGTCTCAAATTAAAATAAAACCAACATAGGCTGGGACTGTAGCTCAGTGGTAGGCACAAGGCCTTGGATTCCATGCCAAATACTTCAAATATATATACATACACACACATAAATACCCATATACATATATACATATACACACATATATATTTAAAAGTTTGAAACATAATTATATATATAAACTACATAATTACAATTGATATTTTATAAAATTACTATGTATAAAATTATAAATAATTTTATATGTATCCTCAAATATAATCTAAAAACATATTTTTCTTGCTAGCAGATCCCTTTGTTCTTCGGAATAGTGTTCAGTAGCATCTAATGCTGGTGTTCACTAAATGTTAGTACTATAATCTATATTATGCAAATGAACAAGACTCATAATATGTGAGATTCAATTCATGAACATGGATAATTGATATCAGATATTTTCCTGAGAAAAGTGTCAAAGAAATTTTATAAAAGAAGAATTCTAACATTCCTAAAGTTGAAAAGACTCTCATGTACTGTAAAGGAAGGAAAGAAAAGCAAGAAAAATATATCCAGCATGTGTCCAGCCCAGCCTCTTAGCTAAGTATTTTCTATGTATGTCTTCATTTCCATGTTGGAACAAAAGAGAACTGTATGGCTTATTAATTTCTTCTTCTGTCCCATATTCAGTTTATGAAGTGAGAAATTTTATTATGTATTTGGATTTATTTTAGATAATGTTGTTCCTTCTTTCTATATAGGTAGGCAAATCTCATACTTGAGAAATAAAGGCATATGACTAAGAATATCTAATGATAAAACAAATCTTTAGTCCTATGACTTTTAATTGGTGTGTTTTTTCCCACATTGTTTCCTTAGAAATACTCCCCCAAATGAAAGTAGTTTAATATCAAGCTTCCCCCATATCAGTGACAAAACAAACGTTTTCTGGGTTAGACCCTTCCCTGGACTTCTCAATATGTAAGGGGGAATTGCTTGTTTTCTGATTACTCCCAGGATCCCAGTGCCTTGTCCATTCCTGAGGACAACTCAAAGAAGAAAAATAGAAGGTCATCTTTGGGTCACTGCTATTCAGGTTGCTGTGCCAAGCTGAAAATCAAGGCCATTAAATATGAAAATCCACTCATTGTCTCACGCCGGATTGTATCCTGTCTTTCAGATCAGACTCCATAGTCATAGCAACCCTAATAGGCGGATGTGCATTGGACCACATCATTTGCAGGGTGTCTTTAACTGAGAAAAGTTTTGTTGAAAATATGTGTGATTAATGCCTTCAACTATTATCTCTAATTGAACAGACATGAAAGGGGGCCACTTTGTCAGCCCAGATAAGCCTATTGCATGGCTATTAATGGCATATTCAACCCTTACTGAATTAATCTATTATTGCCTCTTGTCTTTAGTAACCATAACATGTTGTTGGAAGGCTGTGCAAAATTTGAGTAACGGTTTGAAACACAGCTCCAGTAATCCTCTAGACATGGTTGTAAAAGAAGAGAGAAAAGCTATTTAGTGCGTAATTGAATGTGCTGTGCTGTTTGCATTAGCATTAAGCAGTGGTTCTTTATTTTAATGTGTTTATTTCAGTGTGATGCATCACCTTAACATCATTAATTATACAGCAAGATTCACAGAGTTCTACTACCCATAATAAAACTAAAAGAGAAGATCAATTGGGAACTGGGAGACTCAAGCCTTGTGTGTGTGTGTGTGTGTGTGTGTGTGTGTGTGCGTGTGTGTGTGTGAGAGAGAGAGAGAGAGAGAGAGAGAGAGAGTGTGTTAAAGAAGAGTGAAAGTATTCAAAGTAAAAAAGCAAGAAAAATTTTTATCAGACATGCAGCCATCATAAAAATGTATGTAATTCATGTAGAATATGGCTATGGGCAATATAGATATTGAATAACATCTCAAAAAATTGACCTATAGACCTACATTCATTTTGGAGGAGTAGCCTTTCTGGCAACACTGAACAAGGGAAAATTTAGGTTATGATCAGGTGAACAAAGAATGATGTTTATGGAGACATGAAAGACAGCTGTGTCTAAAGGACATATTAACAAAAATAGTAATATTATTTAGTACAACTAGGGACAAACTCTACTTTACAACTCAGTGAGTTATTTAAAGAATTTATGACAAGAAGAATGGCCCTTATGGTTACCTGTGTTGAGCAATAAGAAATATAGAAAAAATACATACACCAAATTAAAATTATAAGAGAAATAAGATAATTTCTAAATAATTTCTGATGCATTTTTGGTCAAATATTGTCTTTTTTACATTGATAGCCTCTAACTGGCTCTACATTTATAAATAAACAAAATTAAATCTGCACATCATACCTATGTAAAAATATATTCCAGACTGATAAAAAGATATGATAGATACTATAAAGTTACAATAGTACATATAAGATATGATAAATACTATAAAGATATGATAGTATATATAAGATGGTTTAAAAATAATCTTAAAGTGCTACATGTTCTGTTTGTGTTGCATAATTATAAAGTAAAATATTTCTAGATTTATCTCTGTACTTTTGGAAATTTTTATATATACATAATATAATCACAGGTGGCTGATATTTAGCCCAGTTGGTAGAGCACTGCTCTGCAGTCTCTGATTCCCGGGTCCTATTCCCAGCACCGCAAAAATGGGAGAAGGACATGGCAATCACTCCTGAGGCAATGCTGAAACAATCATCCACTGAAAACCCTATGAGGGTCTCTATGAGTTAGACAGGACTCCATGGCACCTAAGAACAACAACAATAATATAATCACAATATATTATCATAATAGAGAATAAATTTTTAAATAATGGCACATGAAAGCATTTTAAATTAAACAAAAAGACAAAAACTGTAAAATTAAGTCTAACTTGAGTTCTTTATAAATTCTAGTAATTAGACCTTTGTCTGATGTATAAAATGTGAAGATTTTTTCCCATTCTGTGGGGGTTTCCTTGACTCTGTTAATTGTTTCTTTTGCTTTGCAGAAGCTTTTTAATTTCATGTGATCCCATTTATCTATTCTTGTTGCAATTTCTTGAGCAATTGGAGTCCTATTAAGGAAATACTTTCCTAAGCCTATATGATGGAGTGTGTTGCCTATCTTGCCTTCTACAAGTTTTAATGTTTCTGGTTTTAAGGAACTGAGTAGACAGTTCTCAAATGAAGAGTTCTGTAAAGCCAGGAAACACATGAAAAAGTGTTCAACATCCCTAGCCATTAGGGAAATGCAAATCAAAAAAACTCTGAGATTTCACCTTACACCAGTAAGAATGGCCAAGATCAACAAAACAAACAACAACAAATTCTGGCGAGGTTGTGGGGAAAAGCGAACACTCTTACATTGTTGGTGGAGCTGTAAATTGGTGCAACCACTGTGGAAATCAATATGGAGGTACCTCAAAAAACTAAAAATAGATCTACCATATGACCCAGCTATAACACTATTGGGAGTTTACCCAAAGGGAGATGGGTCATCATACCACAGAGACACCTGCATCTCCATGTTCAGTGCAGCAGTTTTCACAATAGCAAAGACATGGGATCAACCAAAGTGCCCTTCAACAGAAGAATTGATAAAAAAAAAAAACTATGGTATATATACACAATGGAATACTACTTAGCAATCAAGAAAAATGAAATAAGGTTATTCGCAGCAAAATGGATGGAATTAGAGAAAATTATTTTGAGTGAACGAACACGAACTCAGAAAGAGAAACAACACATGTTCTCACTCATATGAGGGAGCTGATTCAAAATTATAAGAAGGAAAAATCCTATTCAAAGGTGGGATCATAATAAAAGGGGGGGGAAGATAAGAATGATGTCAATATAAATGGAGTAGAAAATGCATATAATTGTTCTAACAAGATAAAAACAAAGACCACTAAAGGAAGAGTTTCTATCTTAAGCAGAACTGGAACCCAAGGACATATAGAAAAATACTACTAAGTAAAAGATAGAGAAGACATAGATGGGAAACTTAGATGGGAAGGGTGGGAGGGGGGGAAGCATAGGGAAGGGTTAAGGGTAACCTTTATCAATAATGTTTATCAAAATGCATATATGGAAATGTCACAATGAAAAGCATGTCAAAATGAATGACATTAAGATGTACATTAAAAATTTCCAATAAAAATAATTAAGTCTAACTATTCATAAGAATGGGCTGGGATTTAGCTCAGTTGGTAGAGGACTGCGCTTCAGTCTCTGAGGTCCCCAGTTCAATTGCCAGCACCGCAAAAATGGGAGAAGGACCTGGCAATCCACTCCCAAGGCAGCCCTGAAACGATCATCGATTGAAAACCCTATGAGGGTCGCTATGAGTCGGAGTCAGATACCGACTCCAGGGCACCTAACAACAACATTCATAAGAAATTCAAATGCCTTGTATAAACATTGTGATAAGACACAAACATCTTGTATAAACAGAAAAATAAAAAAATGGAAGTGATACTATTTTCCTCCCAGAAGGGTGGCAGAAATTTTAGTGATTATACTCATTATCAAAAAGGGTATAAAGATAAGATCATTTTTATACACCTCATACCAAGTAAATTGACATAGGCATTGAAAGATAGTATTTGGGCATCTATACTCAAACTGAATGAGAATATTTTCACTAACACACAAATTTAACATAAGAAATCTATTGCATAGAAACACAATCTTATACATTTCTTTTTAAAAATCACATACAAGTATATTCACAGAAGTATTACTTGTAATCATGGGTAATTGGAAATGATCTAAAGTTCCCCTTGATACTTCCACCTGTACACTTTTTGTGTCCAGATGAACCCAGTTCACTTTATTTTTGCACATGTATCTTCATGCTTGGATCTCTACCTTATCACTTCCTATTCTAAGTTGAAGGTACTTTTTGTATATTCTTGTTTCTCACACTAGATTGTAGGCTACTCCAGGACAGGGAGTGTTTCATCCATCTTTGAGCCTTGTATAGTTTGTCACATTAGATTCTCAGTAAATTCATGGTTATTAAAATATAGCAAGTACTTAGCCATATGGGAATGTTTAAGATAATTACGGCAAAATCATTCAACCTACTACTTACATAAGAAATGATTATACAAGTGGTCCTTATGCAAAAATGTCTGTGACATTTTAAGTAAAAATTTTGGAGTCATTTTCAATTGACTTGCTTCCCCCATCCTCCATCCATTTCTTCAGAAGGTCATGTTCGCTCTGTCATTAAGCTACACAAAAAATCTAACCTCTTACATTTACCCACTGTACTATAAGCCTAGTCCAACCTCCTATTTTTACTGTCTGGAACAGTTAAAACACAGGCTTTTCACTCACCCAGTCGTATCATAGTGTTATCAATGCAATTGATTTAAAAATACAAGTGAATCAAAAGAGTACTGGGCTAGTCTGTTCAGGCTGATATAACAAAATATTCTTACACTGTGTTATTTATAAACAATAAAATTTATTTTTCACAGTTCTGCAACCTCTGAATTTCAAGATCAAGGCATCAACAGATCTGACATCTGGTGAGGGCTCATTACTCATACATAGCGACTTATATGTGTTCTCACATGGTGAAAGGAGAAAGAGAGCTTTCTTCAGCCTTTTTATGAGGGCATTGATTCCATTCAGGGGATGAAATCCTCATGTATTAATTTTCCAAGGCTGCACCCCTTAGTGCTATCACATAGGGTAGTAGGTTGACATATGAATTTTGTGAGAACACTAAAATTCAGAGCATAGCAAATTCTCTATTCAGAAATGATCAAAATCATTGTTCATGTCACCCTTTGTTGTTGTTGTTGTTGTTAGGTGCCCTCGAGTTGGTATCTTACTCATAGCAACCCTCAGAGGGTTTTCAATGGCTGACTGTTTCAGGATTGCCTTCGGAGTGGATTGCCAGGTCCTTCTCCCATTTTTGCGGTGCTGGGAATTGAACTCAGGACCTCAGAGATTGCAACTCAGCGCTCTACCAACTGAGCTAAATCCCAGCCCCATGTCACCCCTAGTAAAAGTTAAATTCTTTAAAACAGTCTACAAAGTTATAAGTGAGCTGGCCTTTCCTTATTTCTCTAGCTGCATAGCTAGGTCCTCTCTAGCTCAGATCATCCTTCAGCATCACTTACTAGTTCTCATCTACATTGATCTCCCAGGTGTTTCTTGAATAGAAAAGCATTGTCTCAATACAAGTCTTTGTGGTTGATCCTCCTTCTAAATTGGGCAATTTCCAGATGCTCAAACACATGTATGCCCTTCTCTGTTAAATCCTTGCTTAAATGCCTTATTTTCAGTATTTATTTCCATTACCAAACTTAGTAATATGCCATTCCTTTTCACATTAACTTTAGCTTTTATGCCCATTTCCTATTCTACTTCTTTTTACAATGCTTATTACCATTAAACATCAGACTTATTTTACCATTAAACATATATAAGACTATGCATTGATATACTTTTTCTATAATCTACTTCTGTATTTTATATATAAAATTTATTGTCTTTGTTTTCCCATTCTAGAATGCAAGCTACAACAGTGAAGAAAATTTTTCTATTTTATTTCCATGTCCCTGGTACTTAGAATAGTTATCTATCACATGGTAGGAATCCAAAACTTGGGTTGAATAAATTTAGCAAAATTATGTAAGTGGAAACTTTAAAAAAATATTTTAAAGTGTAAATATGATTATAGAGGTGTTTTGTGCATTCCTAAATAGTTTTAGCTCTTTACCTAGTATGTGACTTATTACATACATTAACTATAACAAAATTTGGTTTATAAATGAAAAAACAGAAAGTTATTGATGAATATTATGGCTTATTTATTTTTATTTTAATTGATTTTTAACAGATACACCAAACTACACTCTCAAGGAAAGGGACAAATAACTTAAATACTTAGAACTTCCCTGACATGAGAGTTATGTGTTTATTGTCAGCTGGTAATTTGGAGTCATTTTAATGATGCTGTATTTGCGTAAAGAGGGATTTCTCTTTGTCATCATATTTCAGATGCACAGTAAGAAGCCCATTAAATATGACCTTGTTGGAGGAGAAAAGAGAACAGTAGTTAGAAAGATACAATATTTCTTTGGAAATACACAGTTGGTATTAAGCCCAGGTTTTCCTAGCTCATTAATAACAAATTTCTTAACATTCATCCTTTAATTATTTTAAAATAAATTTTACTAGAAGAAAATTCCAAGGGCTCCTTTTAAAATGTCTAATAAATCATTGTTGGCAATAAAAGATGGAAATATATTAAATTGTAGCAAAAAGAACCCAGAATATTAATTAGTACTTTAAAATTTTTAGTTAGCAATTGCTACAATGCCAACCACCACAAACACATTAAATTAAAAATACAATTTTTAATTTATTCAATTTCTGTTTGGATGGGTATTTCTTCTGTCCTTTGCACCTGGGCTACAAATGTGGCCTATCACCAGTTAGCAGGTCAGTTGTCCTGGGAGGTCATTGATGGCCTCACTCTTATGTGTGGAAGTTGCTGGTTGGCTGTCAGCTCAGGCACCTTCATCCTCCACAACAGCGTCTCTCATGTTTGAGGAAGTTGGACTAGACTTCTTTATAAGATGGCAGAAGTGCTCTAAGAAACAGCCTAACTTTAATAGTCCTGGAAACAATTATAACACCAATAATACCAAAGAATGGTAATAATACAGATGGGCTGGAAAATTCATGTAATAGTACTGACAATGTAAAAAGATAGTTCACTACAGAAAAAGTTTCGATCTTAAACATAATTGGGATCCAAACATATATAGAAAAATATTACTATAAAAAGACAAGCAAATGGAAGAGAAGTCTTTGGTGTGGGGGTGGGACTGGGGGGAGGAAGTGCACAAGAGGGTAAGGGGGAACTTATCTGTGTAATATACAACAAAATGCATATATGGAAATGTCACAATGAAATGCATGTCAGAATGAATCACATTAAGTTGTACATTAAAACTGTCCAATAAAAAAAAAGAAAAGAAGTATCAAGTTAGGATAATAATCACATTCTTTTTATCTGAAGTTATTTTTCTCTTGCTATTTGTCCCTTATAATCAAATACTCATGAGCGATAGGTATTTCTATTTTCCAGATAGACAGAATTTTTTTGTATATATGCATGAGCATATATAATATGTTTTGCACATTATCTATCTATCTTGTCTGAAAATCACAAATAATTTGCTATATTAAAAATATGTTCAAAAAAAGAAGTAAAATATTTTTTGTCAAATTTTTCACCATGTAAATACTGGTAATTAATATTTATTTAAATAAAAACAAATCATTAATAAAAAACAAGTTGAATATAGAAGTTACAAAACCTCCTGTCCCTTGAACTCCAGAACTCAAACAACCTCACTTCTACCAGTATTTGTTGATTAAGGCTGATAATTAAAGCTGCCAAGATTTAAGGAGCAGAGAAACAGAAACAAGAGGTGCTACACAGGACATATATCATATTTAACTTATCACAGTACTATGAGACTATTGCAGCAAATGTCACAATAAGCTCTGAGTCACAGAGTTGAGGTTTATACTTTATAATAGCGTGTAGATTTACAGAGGGATTCTGATTAGAAGACTTAAGGAAAGGTTGAAAAATAACATATCTCAAATATACATATCAGTCTTATTACACATTAGTCAAAAATTCCATAAACCCCATAATTTGATAAAAGTATAACCAAAAATTATGT
The DNA here is from genome assembly GCA_007922755.1 of Pedetes capensis. Lineage (NCBI taxonomy): Eukaryota > Metazoa > Chordata > Mammalia > Rodentia > Pedetidae > Pedetes > Pedetes capensis. The sequence goes on along the minus strand of VMDO01011049.1, from coordinate 45,808 downwards.
AATAGTTGCATAGTAGAAAAAGTGAATGCTATGTTACTCTGGACCCCACCAACACTTACTAATAAAGGGAAAAAATAATCAACATAAAAACTCAATGTGTTGCTTAACTGCATATTTCTTTTTTCCATAGTCATGTCGTTCTGTGATTTATTTTTATTGAAAGCAAAGTAAAATTTAAGTAAAATGTTTTTCATAATCAAAATAGATAATAAAAGTTATCTATTTGTTGTATAGATACCAAAAGTTATCTATACAACAAATAAATTTGAGGTATTGTTGAGCTTTTTGTGATGATTAACAAACAGAATAAAAAATAGAAAGTATAAATACTGATCACATCCATTTTTTTATTCCTGTAAGGAGATTAAACATACATTACTGAAAGGTTCAAACTTTCTTCTTTAGACAGAAATTGCCTGGACTCGGTACCACTGTATCAACTAGGGCATTGTATCAACTAGAGCATTAACACTATTGTCAGATCAGAGACAAAATATTGTCAGATCAGAAACAAAACATGATATCAAATCACCAAATTCAGATTGGATTAGAAGAAAATATTTCAAAGAAATGGATGAGAATTAAGGAGAGATCACTTATAGGTACACAAGTGGAAAACAAGTCAGAAAAAAGTCCAGGCAAAGTTTAAGTGATTATAATGACATACAGGGCTGATGTTTGTGGCAATTAGTTTAACTATGCCAAGATCAGTTAAAGTTGTTGATATTATGCCGAGGTAGAGGTGTCAACAGCAACAAAAAATTAAGTAAGGTCTAAATTGTGTATTAAAGGCAGCCTCAGTGTCCTAAAGGCTGCGATTTAGCTCAGGTGGTAGTGTGCCCTTCTGTAGTCTCTGAGGTCAGATGTTCGATTCCCAGCACAACAAAAATGGGAGAAGGATGCAGCAATCCACTCCCAAGGCAATCCCAAAACAATCAGCCATTGAAAACACTATGAGGGTTGCTATAAATTGGACACTACTCAATGGCACCTAACAACAACAATGACGACGACGATGACGACAACGTGTCCTAAATCAATGATTTGAAACTTTACCGTCCATCCACTTTGAAGACTTGCTGGAACATGGATTGTTGTGTCTCATCCTCAATGTTTCTTCTGGTTTGGTAGGCCTTGAGTGGGTCCTTAGAATTTGCTTTTCTACCAAGTCTCAGGAGATAATTTTACTACTCCTGTAGGAACAACAGCAGCAGGAAACATACTTTAAGAAACACTATTATTGTTAATTTGTTGTTGTTGTTGTTAGGTGCTGTCAAGTTGAGTCCGACTCATAGCGACACTATGTACAGCAGATCTAAACACTTGCCGATTCTGGGCCAGGCAAACCATCTTATTTATGTTTAAGCCCATTGTTGCACACACTGTGTCAATCCATCTGTTGGAGGGTTTTCCTCTTTTGCATTGACCTGCCACTCGTCCAAACATGATGTCCTTCTCCAGGGATTGATCTCTCCTGACTACATGTCCAAAATATGTAAGAGGCAGTCTGGCCATTTTTGCTTCCAAGGAGCACTCTGGTTGTACTTCTTCTAGGACAGATTTGTTGGTTCTTTTGGCAGTCGATGGTATATTCAATAGACGTCTCCAGCACCACAATTCAAAAGCATCAATTCTTTTTCTGTCTCTCTTGTTCAATGTCCAGCTTTCACAACCATATGATGCCACTGAAAATACCATGGCATGAGTCAGATGCACCTTTGTCTTCAATGTGACATCTTTGCTTTTCAATACACTAAAGAGATCTTTTGCCTCAGCTTTTCCTAGAGTTATACGTCTTTTGATTTCTTCACTGCTGCTTCCACAGGTGTTGATTATAGAGCCAAGCAAAGCAAAATCTTGGACAAACTCAATCTTTTCACCATTTATTGTGAAGTTGCGTGCTGACCCAGTCGTAAGGATTTTTGTTTTGTTTATGTTTAGTTGTAACCCATATTGAAGGCTATGTTCTTTGATCTTCATCAGTAAATGTTTTAAATCCTCTTCACTTTCAGCAAGCAGAGTGGTGTCATCTGCATAACGCAGGTTGTTAATGAGTCTTCCTCCAATCTTGATGCTGCGTTCTTCCTCATAAAAATCCAGCTTCTTGGATTATTTGCTCAGCATATAAATTGAAGAGACAGGGTGAAAGTATACAGCCCTGACGCACACCTTTCTCCACTTTAAACCAGGCAGTGTTTCCTTGTTCTATTCGAACAACTGCCTCCTGGTTCATGTACAGATTTCTCATGAGCACAATTAGGTGTTCTGGTATTCCCATTTTCCGAAGTGTTGTCCATAATTCGTTATGATCCACACAATCAAATGCTTTTGCATAGTCAATAAAACATAGATAGAGATCTTTGTGGTATTCTCTGCTTTCAGCTAATATCCACCTGACATCAGCAATGATGTCCCTGGTTCCCCGCCATCTTCTGATTTCCGCTTGATTTTGTGGTAATTCCCTGTCTATACACTGCTGCAGTCACTTCTGAATGATCTTTAGTAGAATTTTGCTGGTGTGTGGTATTAATGATATTATCCGATAATTTGCACATTCAGTTGGATCCCCTATAAATATTTTATTGGTAAATAATTAAACCTGGTATTACCAAATTTTTCCAATCAAATTTATCTTCTTTAGTTAATGACACAAATTTCATCACTGTTTTGTTCATATTCTACTTATCTGGAGAGTTTTATATTACAGAAATACAGTTATTTTTTGGTGAAAGTTGCTCCTTATCTTTTATTATACTTTTTTTCTTTTTCTTCCTTTTCTATTACTCTTCCTTCTCCATTTGCTCCTCTTTTTTTTTTAAGGAATTGCCAAAAGATATAGAAAAATCTTCAATGTCTGCCAAAATAATAGTTTCTTCTTGCAATTGTGTAAAAGTTTATGTTAAAGTATATGTAGTGCCATGAAATTATGATTGCTATTGTTGTTAGGTGCCATCAAGTCAAGTCCCACTCATAGTGATCCTAGAACAAAGAACAAAGCACTCCCCTGTTCTGTGCCAGGCATATGTTCTCTTTTATGTTTAAATTAGTTGTTGTAGCCATTGTGTCAGTCCATCTAGTTGAGGATATTCATGTTTTTCGTTTAACCGCCACTCTCCCAAACATGATGTCCTTCTTCAGGGATTGGTCCCTCCTGAATATATGTCCCAAATACATAAGATCCAGTCTAGTCATCCTTGCTTCCAAGGAGTACTCTGTTTGCTCTTCTTCAAGGACAGATTTGTTGATTCTTTTGGTAATCCATGGTATGTACAATATTAGTCTCCAGCACCATAATTCAAAAGCATAAATTCTTTTTCTGTCGCTTTACTCAATGTCCAACTTTCATAATTGCATGGTGAGACTGCAAATACCATGGCATGAATGAGGTGCGCCTTAGTCTTCATTTACTCTGTGCTATGCCTGGCACTACTCTGCTACTCATGGGGTTTTCAATGGCTGATTATTTCAGGATTACTTTGTGAGTGAATTGCCATGTCCTTCTGCAGTTTTTGCAGTGCTGCAGAATTGGAGGCAGGGCCTCAAAGAGCACAGAGCAGCACTTTACCAACTCAGCTAAATCCCAACCCACAAAATTAATATTAGATAAAATTAAATATATGAGCCCTATATTAATAAACATATTTTGTCTTAGTATACCAAGAATTCAAAGCTGTATCTACAAAGAGAAGTCACACTGAAAGAAATTTATTACCTTTTGTTACAATACAGCAAATAGAGTTTCAGGGGTACTTGAATACATCATACTATCTCTTTGTAGCTTTTAAGAAACAAAATAATTTTATTCATAATTTCAGGTTCTCTAGCCACATATAGATAATACTTTACTCTTGTGTAGTTGCTTTGAATTTTCGTTTTGAGTTGATAATTACAAATATTATAATGGACAGGAATTAACTAAATTTATAACTTAGTTCATTATTTGGCTTCTACATTCTAGTAAAAGTAAAATTTATCTTGGAAAAGTGTGTTATATATGATCATTACTCAGGATAGTATTTATTTTGGCTACTAAATATATATGTTGTTGTTGTTAGGTGCCATCGAGTCGGTATCCAACTCATAGCGACCCTCCATACAACGGGGGAAACACTATTGTCAGTGCTTCTCTGCTGTTCATAGGGTTTTCAATGGCAGATTGATTTTTGGGAGGGGGTTGCCAGGTCCTTCTCCCAAGCCTACAGCTTTTGGTGTTCCCAGGTGGTCTCCCATTCAGGTACTAACCAGGCCCGACCCTGCTTAGCTTCCAAGATCTGACAGGATCGGATGCCACAGGGCTACCGCTGCAGGCACTAAATATATATATATATATATATATATATATATATATATACATACACACACACATATATATATGTATATATATGTATATGTATATATACATATATGTATACACATATATACATATATATACGTATACATATATACATATATATATATATATTTAATGAATATTTTAACATTTGGAAAATTTAAAACTCAATATTGAAATCCTGGGATAACTTTCCAAAATGTAATTAATTTTTGAGCCTCCATATGCTTGGAAGAATATTCCAGTGGAAGAACTGTCCTGGTCAGTACAATAATTCAAGAGCTTGAAAATTATGGAGCGAATGGAGTGTGCAATACATACAAGAGCCATGGAATATTGATCAGTAGTATTAAGTTACATTGACAATCTACAAAATGATGATAATTGCTACTATTAGCAAAATATTAAAAACTAAGTGTGAAGGTCAAATTACTCTTTGTAAGTTACAAAAGAGGTAATTGTGGGAGAGCAGAAAAATATGAAGTCTAAATTTAGCATTTAATATTAAAGTCTTTGAATCTCAGAGACCATCTAATGTACAGCTGATGAAGGTCAATTGTGCTAGATAAGCGGGCTTTGCTTAAAATGTCAGGCACACTAACACTTTGGATAAGGCGCCTGGACACATAACCCCAAAATTTGGTTTGTTAGGTTCTTCTAAATCCTAACAATTTACAGAGACTTTCTACCATTCCCTACTAAGAACAATCATTTTCCTTGAGTACAAAGTCATTGAAGAGGCTTTGGTTTTACACCATAGTAAAACCTTCAGATGTTTTCTCAAATTCTTCTCTACTGCCAAGTTTAGGATAATCTAGCCAAGTGATAGACTAGATGTCATAAAGAAGGAAAGAGTCTATGCTCTAAAAGAGCTGCAAAAGTTAACCAGCTTATTTTATCAGAAGATAAGAAAGCACTCATATTACAGCATTATGAGGATGGCTGATCAAGAAGTCTGAAATTTAAGCCAACAAAAGAGAGTCACTCTATTTATTGGGGAATATTATTGAGATATAATATAAAATACATTAATAAGGAGGCCAGGAAAGGTGCTAACATGCTGTTTGACTGACTTCCACAAACTTGGAAAAAAATTCTAGATAACTTAGAAAACAAAGAACTTGTTGAATAACAGTAAGCTATTTGTGTTACCATGGCAGAGTGGTATTTTTTGAAAAGACCCAGGGGACTGGACATAGTGAAGTGTACATACTTCCTTGTACCAGAAGAACAACCACACTGATCATGATAGTCATCAAAATTAAGGTGACAAGAGGGACATCAATTTCACCAAGAAGTTCTGTAGTGGGTGACATTTTTCTGTAGACAGAGGTAATGATAAGAGAGGCTTTTGCACAGCTTATTTTGTTTTTGTATAACAGGCCTCAAAGTTATGGGGATGAAGTGATGATAATAATATTCCAGAAATCAGATAGTCACAATTCTCCTTAGATGAGCAGGCAAGGGAGCTAGATACACATCAAATTATACAAATTACTATTAGAATATAGTAGTATTATGAACAAAATAAATGGACACCCATGAGGGTACTGCACAGTAAAAATTATCAAAATAGAGAAAAATATGTGAGCAGGAGACTGGAAGACTGTGTATCATTTACTTCAATAAAATCCATTTCCTTAGACAAATACAAAACATTGCTGGAAGATATTAAAGAAAACATAAATACACTGAAACAAATCCGTGTTCATGAATTGAAATGCTATATATTGTTAAGATGCCAATATGACCACAAGTGATCTATAAATTCAATGAAATCCCTATAAAACTACCAATGACATTTTTATAGAAGCAGAAAAATAACATGCTGATTTTCATATGGAGTCTCAATGGGCCCTGAGAAGCAAAATAGTCTTGAAAAGAAAACAAAGCTGGAAGACTCCCAATTCTTTATTTCAAAACTTATTTCAAAGCTAAAGTAATAAAAGTACTATTCTGTTATAAAAACTGGACATAGAGATCAATGTTATAGAAAAGAATTTGTAGAAAGAAAAAACCCTCTAATTTATGGTCAAATGATTTTCCACAATGTTGTCATGATCATTTAAAGTATAAAGGACAGTCTTTTCAGCAAACGGTGCTATCAGAACTGGATAATACCCAGCAAAATAATGGTATTAGTCCTTTACCTCATTGTCATTTTTGTAAGGTGCCCTGAGTCCTGTCTGATTCATAGGGACCATATGTACAACAGATGAAACACTTCCGAACACTGTGCCATACCCGGCACTATATCAGTGCTTCTCTGCTATCGATAGGGTTTTTGATGGCTGATTGTTTTTTGAGAGTGGGCTGCCAGGTCTCTCTCCAAAGCCTACAATATGTAGTGTTCCCAGGCTGTCTCTCTTCCCTCTACCTACCAGGCCCAATCCTCCTTGGCTTCTGAGATCTGAAAGGATCGAATACCAAGGTGTTACTGGTGCAGGTAGTCCCATAGCTTATTCTGTACATAAAAATTAAATCACAATGGACCAAAGAACTAAAACCAAAATTTAAATTTATAAAATCCTTAGAAGGCCAAAGTCTTCACAACACTGAATTTGACTTTGATATCTTGGACCAAATACACAGAGAGAAAAAGAATAAACTGACAAATTGGTTTTGATGCACATTTTTTAAATAGTATGCATCAAAACACACTAACAGCAAAAGTACAGGATCAGAAATGGGAATATTAAAAAGGCAATACAGACAATGAAAATAACAGCAATTCATATTTTGAATGGAATATATATATATCTATATACCTAAAAATGTTCTATATGGAGATTGTAACACTTAACAATAATAATAAATAAACCATCCAATTAAAAAGTCAGCACAGGACTTGAATAAACATTTCCTCCAAGAAGATACATAAATGGCCAATAAGCCAAGAAAAGATGTTCAACATCATTAATCATTATAAAATTCCAGATCAAAAGTACTATGATATCCCACCTCAAAATCATTAGTGTGACCATTATCAAAAGCAAAACAAAAAAAAAAAACAAAACAAGTATTGGTAAGTGTGTAGAATAATTGGAACACTTGTGTGTTGTGTGGGAATGCAAAATGGTACGTGTTGCTATGGAATACAGAACAGTATTCACATAAGATCATTTAGAAATATAACTGTAAATCCAGTCACTTGCTTATTTTCTTAAATCTTCTCAATATTTCTCAATACCTAGATTTTCTACATGCTTCTCAATATAGAGTAAAATAAAGATGATATGTACATATATAAAATCATTGGATCATCAGGCTATATTTTTGAATATCTATTTTAATTATTTTGAAAAAGTAATATTAATACATGCCTGCAGCCATAGCCCTGTGGAATCCGATCCCGTCAGATCTCGGAAGCTAAGCAGGGTTGGGCCTCGTTAGTACCTGGATGGGAGACCGCCTGGGAACACCAGGTGCTGTAGACTTGGGAGAAGGACCTGGCAACCCCCTTCCAAAAATCAATCTGCCATTGAAAACCCTATGAACAGCAGAGAAGCACTGACAATAGTGTTTCCCCTGTTGTACAGAGGGTCGTTATGAGTCGGATACCAACTCGACGGCACCTAACAAGAACAACAACAACAAATATTAATACATAGAAGAATATAGGTAAATTGTAACAATAAAATATGAATCCACAAAAGAAACACTCCCTCTGCACCAACATTTTCTGAGTGTTGGGAAACTTTACCAGAACCAATATATTTCATATTATCTCAGTTCAACTTTAAATGGTACTTTAATGGAGATGTGTGGAAATATGGACTCTACCAGACAAAGCTCAAACGCTTTTGCTGGTTATACAAAAACTCCAACCCCATGCTTGAAGGTACTCAATTCCAATTTTATGTTGTAAGAACTCAAATTTCATCAAGTGCTTGCTCATCTCATGTGTTTATCTACACTCAAATTTCATCAAGTGCTTTCTCATCTCATGTGATTATCTACACTCCTCTTTTTCTGCCTGGAGTGTTATTTCCTACTAGGTCTTGCTGGAAAGTACTTTTCATGCCTATGTCTTGATTCTGTCTACTTTGCACAGCTTCAAAGAATAAATTAGTAGTAGAAAATCTACATTTACTAGTTGCTTTAAGAGTAGGCAGTCAATGTCTCTGGAATCTACATGACCAATAAATCCCAGGCTGAACCCTGATGTTTAAAGACTATTTAAGGATGGTCACAACACTGATAGTTGCCTCTGAGTCACCTTCCACTTATTTTGAACAACTGATGTTCTGAACAATTCTCCTTGTCTCCAAAGTTACCTCTCTCTCTCTCTCTCTCTCTCTCTCTCTCTCTCTCTCTCTCTCTTTCTCTCTCTCTCTCTCTCTCTCTCTCTCCCTTCCTCCCTCCCTCTCTCTCAGTAAAACCTTATTCTTATTTGTATGGGCTATGGGGAAGAAGTAAGAAATCCTTGGGACTGTGACTACATTAATTCAGTGCATGCAGAGGAGGAGGTGGGGTAAAGAAATACCCTGAGGGGAACTTAGACATAATATCATTTGTTCTTCGTTATCCCTAGCATTTTCTCTCTCTTTACCTTATCTGATCCTAAATACTTCCAATAAAACATTGAGACTTATTTTAAACCTTCTATCTTGTTAATGGACTGGGGTTTAGCTCAGTTGATAAAGTGCTGCTCTGCACTCTTTGAGGACCTAGGTTTGATCCCCAGCAACACAAAAACCAGAGGAGTATGTGGGAATCCACTCCCAAAGCAATCTCGAAACAATCAACCATTGAAAACCCTATGAGGGCCGCTATGAATCAAACAAGTCCATGGTACCTAACAGAAACAACATTTTGTTGATGGTCTGGGGTTTAGCTCAGTTGGTAAAGTGCTACTCTGAGCATTCTAAGGCCCTGACTTTGATCCCCAATATCTCATAAATGAGAGGAAATGTCATCCCACTTCTGATACAATTCTGAAACAATTAGCCATTGAAAACCCCCAAAATGGCAGAGAAACACTGATATAGTGCCAGACATGGCACTGTGTTAGGCAGTGTTTCCTTCTATTGTACTGAATTGCTATGAGTCAGACCCAACTCGATGGCAGCATCTTACAACAACAACAAATCTTGTTAATGTTCCCTCATATTCTCAAAATAATTGCTATACTATATGGAATATGCTAGCTCTTTCTCTTCACAGTAAGACTTTTGGAGAGTTTTTGTGGAGGGCATACTCCCTATTGTTTGTGCTTATCATTTAGTAAACATGCAGTGACTATATAATGGAATAAAAGTCAGTATTCTATTGTCACAAAAATACTAAATTTTTGGTACTATTTAAAAAAGTAACCTTGAAAAACTAATCTAAGTCAAAACAGGTTATAAAATATGATACTAATACCTGTCTGACACAGCAGTTATCTATAATAAGTAGAGAATTATATATTTCATAGTTACTTCTAGCCCCTTTAATGTTCAAGGAACAGGTAAGGTAGATATCTAAAAGATATATCCCAAGTGTCTCAATATTTTTTTTAAGTATGAGAGTTTTTCAAAAGGAACATAAGAGAAAATGTTACTATTGAATAATAGAGACATAAATCTTAACCATAAAACAAAGATACTAATTCAATTGTTGCAAAACTTCTGGTGAGATATTGCTTTGGATAGCAAACTTGGATATATTGAAATGCTAAATTTATGTCAAAAGCCATTACATTATGTTAGCTTTCTTCTTCATAGAGTAGTCAAAGTTTCTGTTATAAAATAATGATAGAAAGATGTTGGGAAAAGCTTGGAATATGTGCAGAGTATAGTGATGACTTCAAATCTGAGGTTGGCTTAAGAAGAATTATTTCTAGAATAAAATTAACAAAGGAAAAAATATATACACATAAATTAATACCAAAAAATGTTGAAAGAGAGAAATGAATATGCTACTGTTAACAAGTGGATTTATAACAAATAGCATACTAATACATTCTAGAAAAAAGTTTCCCTTCATTTCTGTTGTTGCCTGGCTTTCCTGAGGACATCTATTCACCACAAATAGAGAAGACACAGACAGACCAAAGAAAGATTTTTCAAGTACTACTTGGTGAATTAATGAGTTTATTTTGGATTACTTAAAGGGCAAGAGCACAGGTGGCTGACCCATGGGCAGCTGCATCATGGAGAAGTCTCATCCCAACTTAATTTTTACCTCTTCTATAACTTAGTATTATGTGCAGTGGGACAGGTAAGAGTGGTTATTGGTATTTCAGGGAAGGGTCTCAGGAGAGTCTTGTGACACTCCAAGAGAGAATGTTAGCAGCCAAATTATCATTACCATAGATCTCACTATATGGTGTATGATTATGCTTTTTCCATTGCCATGACTAAGGGCCAATGTCTCCTAAAGGTCATCACAGCTCTGCTTCAAGATCATGATGGTCAGGTCAGGCTCAGAGGAAATGGCTACATTACAACTGGCAAGGTGAATTTGGAATATCTGGTCATCCTTCTGAAATTTACATAAAGTTGAAAAATTAAATAGAGCATAATAATGACAGTTTACTGTAGTCTAGAATAGTGTATTGACTTTTCAAAGTATATTTGTTAACTTCCCTGTCCATATCGGGGGTGGGGAAGGGAGCCTTGCTTAGGCAAACAGTCTTGCTAAGCAATGACATAAATAAAATTTAAGTATATAAATCAAAGTTTTGGATCAATGTTCCTAGAATATTTAGATACCAATGAGGAGGTCAAAATCATATTAAGCACTCAATGTAGTAATTGATTTCTGGGTATCTATTTAAAACCCACGTATCCACACAGCATATATAAGAAGAGTTTCAATAGAATGGCACCTGTGAAAGGTCAATTCTATTGTGGAAACTTTTGAAGAATGCCTGGGAGAAATCCAATAATTGACTTTATGCAGAAAACCTAGTGCTGTGAAAAGAAAACACTGAATAAAAAATACAACTGCTAAAAACTGATATCAGACACCTCAGTATATTTTTCCTACCTAAGTATTCAACATTGGGCTGGGATTTAGCTCAATTGGTAGAGTGCTGCACTGCAGTCTCTGAGGTCCCTAGTTCAATTCCCAGTACCGCAAAAATGGGAGAAGGGCCTGGCAATCCACTCCCAAGTCAATCCCGAAACTGTCAGCCATTGAAAAACCTATGAGGGTCACTATGAGTTGGATACTGACTCGATGGCACCTAACAACAACAACAACAAAGTATTCAACAGTCTAATAGCTATAAACTTTAAGTCGCTTGCATTTAAAAATTTCAAATATAAGAGAGTTTGATGAGTACGTATCATTCAAATATAAGTGTGTTCTACATTAACTTAAAAAATCAGCATTATTTTTAAAAGGCTTTCAACAAATAGAATTATTTCATGTTACTGAAAACATTTTGGATTTGAAATCTATCATCTAGATTTTGAAAAGAAAAGTGTTGCAGATTTAATCTTTTTAATGCCTCTCTCAACATTCCATTTCTCTATTCTCATAACTATCACCTTATCTCAGATCCTAGCATTAATTTAACAATATAACACTCTACTACTTAATCTCTTTTGTTGTTGTTAGTTGTTGTCAAGTCAGGTCAAGCTCATGGCAACCCTATATAGCATAGAATGGAACACTCCCTGACACTATGCCATGCTCGGCACTTCATCAATGCTTTTCTGCTACTTAGATTTTTCAAAGGCAGTTTGTTTGGAGCTGTTTCACGAGTGGGCTACCAGATCCTCTCCCATTCTTGCCATGCTGGGAATGGAACCCGGGGCTAAAAGAATGCAGAGCACTGCTCTATCTACTCCTCAAGTTTTTTACAAGAAACTCAGTGAGTATATTTGGCCATTTTTCATCAATATAATGAAACACTTGAGACAGGTTAACATTACAAAGAAAAACGGTTTATTTATCTCATAGTTTCAGAGGTTCCAGGACAGGGCACTCACATCAGCTCAGGTCTGGTAAGGGATCTTGAGTATGTGACATCATGGTAGGATCCGTGAGGAAAAGATAACACCTCAAAATAGAAAGCCTAGAGAGACTAGAGACACTAGGAGACTAGAGAGAGACTAGGAGGCCAGACTCTCTTCTGTGGGCACACTCTAAGTTTGCCTAAGGATCTCTAACTAGGATCCACCTCTTAATGGTTCACCTCCTCACAATATTGCCAACAGGACTGAGGCACCCATACATGAACATCTGGGATGGTGCACTTAACCCATACCCAAACTACAGCAATGATTTCAAGTCATTACTGTGAGAGAGAAATATTATGCATGAATAGGGAGCTTAGTAACAGAGCTTAGTAACAGAACACACTTGGATATAATTTCTGTTCTTTCAAAATCCATTTAGTATATACTCAACTTTTAACCTGCAAATACCCTTTCTTTTCATACTGTTTTGTGAACCTTTATTCAGCTTTCTCTGTTATGATAGCCTGTCATGTTTTTATTTACTGCTTTAAAAACAATATTCTTTAAAGCATCTAGTATTCATTATTTTTAAAAAATAACAGGAAATATAAGACAAAAAAGAACAAATAATCAATAATTGATAATAACAGTCTTTCATGTCATTCTTTATCTGTAACTTGATTTCATTTCCTCCCAGACATTGTGTCTGCTCTCATTTAGTAAGCCAACCTGGGGGTCCAGTTAAGATGGCAGATGGAAAACTTGGACTGTAGAAGAAAGAGAGTAAGGAATGAGTCAGAAAGGTCTCTCTTCAGAATAGAGAAATATTGGGGAGCAGCTTTAACCAGTGGAAACCGGTTTCTTCTACCATGGAAGATTAAAAGTAGATAATCTACCAACTGTGAAGGAATGGAACTGGTTAGGCACCACTCCAGAGATGTCCAACCCATGTGAGCATTGACAAATGTGAGATGGACCACTGTTTACTCATAGGAACTGGGGTACAGATCCCATCACACACAAAATTAAATACTCTACCATAAACTATTGGGGGCTAACTTGTGGACTGGATTGCCCATCTTGGACATTCAGTAGTTTCTGTTTGAGCTAAGAGAGGACATGTAGGAAAAAAGTTTGGAGGAACAGCACAGTCTGTTCCAGTGGAAGAATTCTGACATCTTTGCAGGTGTTGGGGAGCCTACTGCACATCAGAGCAGCCTGGCAACAAACTGAAGCTGACCACTGAATGGGAGCTTTGGGAACTTGCCACCTTACCCCAAGGAGAAGCAGCCATGTGGAGTAAATGAGTTAAGTGAGACAAAGGGACACTAACTTTCTCTCATCCTTCCTGAAATTCTGGACAATTAGTGAGCTATTGTCAGAGGGTATCTGTAAGCAAACTAACTTGCCAATGGCAGACAAACATCTGGATGGGTTCAAAATCCTTCCATAGGAGGGGGTCAGAGCTGTGTAACTTCTCGTGCTACATTTTCAAGGTCACTCAATCACAGGGCTGACAGCAGACAACACAAATCCAGTTATTTAGGCTGAAATCACCATGGAGACAGACAACTAGTTTATGAACTTTAGCAGTGTGGAGTATGAGAGAGAGAGAGGGAGAGAGAGAGAGAGAAAGGAAGAAAGAGAGAGGGAGAGAGAGAGCTTCAAGGATACAGCACATGGGATCCCACTGGGAATCCTAGCAGTCTGTGGGTCAGTTGGACCAGAACAATATTCTTTGTTCTTTGAGTATGAAGAGGGATTTGGAGAGTACATGCCCTCTCTGAGAACTGATCTGCAACTCTGGTGGGAAGAAAGGTTGGGCTATCTTTTTGCCAATATCCAGAGGGCAGATTGGAATCACAAGGGACTGGATGATTGGCACACATACTGAATTAATCAGTATGAGTTAAGCAGTTGTTTGATTAGAATTTCTTTCTGTTTATCCTTTTCCCCTTATATGTCTGTATTATTAAGGTTGTCAGTCTTGTGACTGTGATATTATTGCTGTGCTAAATTAGTTATTTCCTTTGTTCTCTTTTTAGCTTTACCCACATAAATTTTTCTTTCTTTCTACTTCCTTAGACTTTGAAATCTTTCTTCACTAATTACCCTAGCATTACTTTTTAATCATTAGTCTTTCTAGATTATTGTTGTCATTAGGTGACATCATGTTGGTGTCCAACTCATAGTGACCCTATGTACAATGGGTGAAACACTATTGTCAATGTTTCTCTGCTATTCATAGGGTTTTCAATGGCTGATTGTTTTGGGGAGTGGGTTTCTGGGTTAAGCCTATAGCACCTGGTGTTCCCAGGCAGTCTCCAATCTAAGTACTAACCAGTTGGGACCCAGCTTAGCTTCTGAGATATGATGGACCTGATGTCATAGTGGTATGGCCTTTTTAGATTACCGCAGTCAATTAATACATCCAAAATTTTTTCATCCAAATAAAAAGAGATATCTCTTTGCACTTGCTAAACCTGCTCTAATGTATGTATATATATGAATATATATGCATATATCTATATTATTTATAGATATTATTTATAGATGTAAATTTCACATATAAGGAAGAGGTAGAGTTGAAATCTCACTGTCCATTTTTACCACAAACTTTCCAACCCCATCTTTTTGTCTGCTTTTTCCTTATCCCTACCTGATCCTATTCTTAACCGTATTTCCCAGCCACCTGTGTATCAGACCTTCATATTCCTGCTATGAATACCTATAATATGTCTTATATTTACTCTCAGATCCTGTTCATTACTATCCCTACCAATGGCTCCCTATAGTTATCTCCTGAAATAATACCAAGGCTCAAGCAAGAATAATCAAAATTATAATTGTGAGATTGGATGAAGTTATTACTTTAGTAGCAGAAAGCTTCCTACATTCTGAATGACACTGGACTCCAAGATCCCAAAAGAAGGCACTGAACCAAGGGAAATCCTGAGCATATAAGGCATTGATATTCAGACCAAGCAATGGATAAAGCTCAACCCAAAACCACACAAAATACAAAAAGGAGTAAAAAGATGCACCAAAAAGACTAAAATCATACAATATTTGACTTTAAAGAAGCAAAAATATTAAGTATTCCACAAAAAGAATTTAGAAGTCTGCTTCTAAGTATGCTAAAATACCTTAAAGACATCAGAATCAAAAGATGAAAGCAATTGAAACACTGGATAAAAAAGTAATGTAAAAAACAATTCAGCAAAGAAATCAATATCCTGAAAGAAGAAACAAACAGAAATTTTGGAATTAAAAAGCACATTCAACCAACTTCAAATATTAGTAAATTTATCATATTCAGAATGGACAAAGCAGAAAACAGAATTTCTGATAAAGAGGAAAAATTTGTAGAACTTATCTATTCAGATTCCAAGAAAGACAGGAAGATGAAGGATTATGACCAATAATTTCAAGAGGTCTTCGATAAAATGAAGAGACAGAACCTATGAATTCAGGGGGTTCACAAAGGATCTGAAACAAATACTAGGGGCATAGGAAATTTTTCAATGAAAGAATATTTGATAACTCTCCAAATCTAAGAAACAACACACAAACCACAGAGGCACCCAGAATTCCAAACAGGGTAGATCAGAACAAATCCTCTCCACAACACATTATATTTGGAATGCTAAATCTAGAGAGCAAAGAAACTATTTTAGAGGGTGCAAGAGAGAAACACCAACTCAGTTACAAAGCAAACACCATCAGAATAACAAGTGACATCTTAACAACAACCTTAAATGCAAGGAAATAGGGTCAGACATTATTCAAGTCCTGAAAAAGAATAATTGCCAACCAAGATTATTTTACCCAGCAAAGCTATATTTTAAAATAGACATAAAGTTCAAGACATTCCATGATATGATACATTTAAGCAATTGGTCACCACTAAGGCTGGATATCAGAAGATTCTTAAGGAAATATTATGTATAGGAGAAGTAAGACAAGCCAAAATGCAAGACCAAAGGAATAAACAAAAGACATGAAAGGAATTCATAAACACAACAATTATGAACCAAAGTAAAGAAACAAATACCAAATAATGCCAAACACCAAGCACATCTCAATAATTACCCTAAATATAAGTGACTTCATCACCATTCAAAAGGCACCAATAGGCCAACAGGGTTAAAAAATGAAAACTCTCAAAATGTGGGATTCAAGACACTCACATCATTCACAAAGACCAAAATAGTCTGAAAATTAAAGGCTAGAAAACAATATATCAAGCACATGGAAAGCAAACTACAACAAGCAAAAAAACAAAACAAAACAAAAAAAACACCAGCAATAGCTATACTAATATCTGACACCCTGAAATTCAATCTCAAACTAATCAGAAGACACAAAGATAGTATCTACATGTTAGTGAAAAGATCAGTCAACAAGGAAGACATAAAGACATAACATTAATCAACATTCATGTAACAAATATAGGAACACCAAGATTCATAGAACAAACCTTATTGGTGATAAAGAAACACAAAAATCCAGACATGATAATTATGGGAGATCACAGTACCCCACACTCTGTAAGGACATGTCATCAAAGCAAAAAATTAGCAAAGAAATGATGAACTTAAATAACACTATAGACCAATAGGACCAAATGGACCTATCAGATGATTACAGAATACTCAATCCAACACAGGTAGAACACACATTCTTCTCAGTACCACATGGAACTTTTTCTAAAATAGACCACATCTTAGTACACAAAAATAATCTGAACAAATGAAAAAAAAATTGAAATCATCCCATGTACCTTATCAGACCACAATGGACTAAAACTAGAGTTCAAAAGCAAGAAAAACTACAAAATGTTATGAATACATGGAAGTTAAATAGTACACTTCTGAATTACTAATGGTTCATCAAAGAAATTAAAAGGAAATTAAAAATTCCTCCATTTAAATGATAAGGAAAACCCAACCTACCAAATTAATGGGATACAGAAAAGGCAGGTCTAAGAGGGAAGTTCATAGTCATGAGTTTCTACATCAATAAACTTGGGAAGGCAAAATTAAATAACTTAATAATATACCACAAGGCACTAGAAAACCAAAAACAACCCAACTCCAAATGGAGTACACAGAAAGTATAAAAATCAAGGCACAAATTCACAAAATAGAGACTAAAAGGACAGTAAAAAAAATTAATGAAACAAAGACTTGGTTCTTTAAAAAGATTAACAAATTGACACTCTCATGGCCAGAATCACCAAACCAAAGAAAGAGAAGGTCCAAATTAATAAAAGCAGAACTGAGAAGGGTGAAATAAGAATGGATTTCAATGAAAGTCAAAAGATCATCAGAGACTACTTTGTGGAATTCTACTCCTCAAAAATGAAAATATAGAAGAAATGGATAAATTCCTTAACAGGTGTGATTTATCAAAACTAAATCCTGAAGAAATAAGCAAATTAAACAGACTTATATCAACTACTGAAATAGAAGAAATAATAAAAAACATCCCAACAAAGAAAAGCCCAGGTCCTGACAGGTTCACAGCTGAATTCTATCAAAATTTTAAAGAAGAATTTTTAAAGAAGAATTAATACATATTCTCCTCAAGTTATCTCATAAAATAGAGAATTCAAAAGTAACATACACCTCCAAATTCAAAGCCAGTATCACCCTGATAACAAAAGCAGATCTGGACACCATAAACGAGAGAGAGAGAGAGAGAGAGAGAGAGAGAGAGAGAGAGAGAGAGAGAGACTATATACCAATTTTCCTGATGAACATTGATGCAAAAATTCTCAATAAAATTCTGATAAACTGAATACTGTAACCCATAAAGATGATCATAGAGCATGCTCAGGTGGGCTTCATGTCACAGACACAAGACTAATTGAAGACACATAAGTAAAATAATATAATTTAACACATTAAGAGCCTTGCAGACAGAAATCACATGATCTTCTTAACTGATGCTGAGCAGGCTTTTGACAAAGTTTAACACCCTTTCATGATAAAATTCTTGAAGAAAGTATCCATAAAAGGAACTTGTCTTAACATTATAGGCCATCTGTGACAAACCATCATCATATTAAATGGAGAAAAACTGAAAACATTCCCTCTAAGATTGGGACAAAGACAAGGAAGTCCACTCTCTCCCATCTTATTCAATTTTGTGATTGAAGTTCTAGTGAGAGCAATAAGGCACAAGAAAGAAAATAAAGGAATAAAAATAGGGAAAAAAGAGGCCAAACTATCCTTATTCATAGATGACATCATCCTATACATGTTGTTGTTGTTGTTAGGTGCCATCGAGTCGGTATCCGACTCATAGCGACCCTCTGTACAACAGAGGAAACACTATTGTCAGTGCTTCTCTGCTGTTCATAGGGTCTTCAATGGCAGATTGATTTTTGGGAGGGGGTTGCCAGGTCCTTCTCCCAAGCCTGCAGCACCTGGTGTTCCAGGCGGTCTCCCATCCAGGTACTAACCAGGCCTGGCCCTGCTTAGCTTCCGAGATCTGAAGGGATCGGATTCCACAGGTCTACGGCTGCAGGCTCATCCTATACATAAAGAACTCTAAACGTTCCACTAGAAATCTCTTAGAGTTAATTAGTTCCTTTAGCAAATTAGCAGGATATAATTTTTTATTAGAAATTTTTAATGTACATCATAATGTGATTCAGCAGGATATAATTTAACACTAAAAAATAAATAGCCTTCCTTTACATGAATAGTAAACAGGAAAGAATGAAATCAAAAGAAAAATTCTGTTCACAATAGCCGACCAAACAATTAAATATTTAACAATCAGTCTAACCAAAGACTCTAAGAACTGTACAATGCAAACTGAAAACCACCAAAGAAAGAAATCACAAGATGCTACAAGATGGAAAGACCTCCCTTACTCATGGAGCAGAATTAATATTATGAGCATTACTATACTACCAAAAGTGATTTACAGATTCAATTCAATCCTCCTACAAATTCCAATGTCATACTTTGCAGAAGTAGAAAAAATAATCCTAAAATTCACATGGAAGCATAAAAGGCCAAAAACAACCAAAACAAACCAAAGCAGCAAAATCAGTGCAGGATTTATCACAATACCTGATTTCAGACTATATTACAGTGTCAGTGACAATCACAGCTTGATATTGGCAAAAATACAGTCATGAAGATCAAAAGATCAGAACTGAAAACTCAGAGATACACCTAAGCAACTAGAGCCACATGAGAAAGGGGTTAAGGATGTATATTGAAGAAAAGATAGTCTCTTCAACAAATGGTGCTGGAAAAATTGGATATCCATATGCAGAAGAATTAAAATAGACCCATATCTCCTAATCTTTATGAGAGTCAACTCAAAATACATCAGAGACTTCAACATAAAATGGGAAACCTTAAAACTACTAGAAGAAAAAATAGGGAACATAGTTATCACATAGGCATACACAAGTACTTCCTTAATCAGATCATAATTGCCCAGGAAACTACATCAAAAATCAACAAATGAGATTACATAAAACTAAAAAGCTTCTGTACAACAAAGGAAACAATTAATAAGGTAAAGGGAGAGCCAACAGAATGGAGGAAATTCTTTGTATTCTACACATCTGACAGGACAAATTTCTAGAGTAAATAAAGTACTTGGGCTGGGGTTTAGTTCAGTTGGTAGAGTGCTGCTCCACTCTCTCTGAGGACATAAGTTCAACCCTCAGCACTGCAAAAACAGGAAAAGGATGTGTCAATCCACTCCTAAAGCAATCCTGAAACAATAATCCATTGAAAATCCTGTGAAGGTCTGCATGTGTTGGATCCGATTGGAAGGCACCTAACAAAAACAACATAAAGGACTTAAGAAATCCAACACCAAAATAACAAGTAACTCAATAAATAAGGGGACAATGGAACTGAACAGATAATTCTCAAAAAAGAAATATAAATTACTAATAAACTATGAAGAAATGCTCAATATATCTAGCCATTTAGGAAATGTAAATCAAAACAACACTGACTTTGCATCTCACTCCAGTGCGAATGGCCAAGATTAACAAAACAAATAATAAATGTTTGCCAGGGTATACAGAAAAAGGAACACTTTTTCATTGCTGGTGGCACTGTGAATTTGTTCAGTCACTTAGGAAATCAATATGGAGGTACCTTACAAAACTAAGAATAGAAGTGCCATATGACCCAGCTATACCAGTCCTGGGAATACACTCAAAGAAAGATAAGTCATTATATCACAGGGACACCTGCCCTTCCATATTCAATACACCACTCTTCACAATCTCAAGGGCATGGAATCAACCAAGATTTCCACTAACTCAGGGGTGAATTGAAAAATTGTGGTATATACACATGATGAAATATTACTCAGCAATAAAAAAATGTATTGTGTCATTTGCAGCAAAATGGCTGGAACTGGAGTACACCATTTTTAGTGAATGAACTCAGACTCAAAAATAGAAATACCATATATTCTCACTTATTTGTGGAAGCTAAACCTAACTTTAAGGGAAAAAATTACATATGTAGATATATAGAAAGAACAATCATACTAATCCTCTTATTGTTGTTGTTAGGTACCACTGAGTTGGTGTCTGACTCATAGCAACCCTACATTCAACAGGAAAAACACTATTAGTGCTTCTGTACTATTTATAGGGTTCTCAATGGCAGATTGTGTTTTAGGAATGGGTTGCTGGGTCCTTCTCCCAAGCCTACAGCACCTGGTATTCCCAGGTGGTCTCCCATCCAAGTATTAACCAGGCTCGATTCTGCTTAGCTTCTGAGATCTGACAGGATTGGACACCACAGTGGTATGGCTGGAGGCCATACTCATCCAAGAATGGAAAATTCAAGTGGACCCAATAGGAGCTGGGAGGAGATCACCTGGTAGGAATGGAGGTTGAAGAATCGAGGAAGGGATAGAAGGAACAAGGTAGAGGGGTAAAAGGAGAGGAAAAACACAAAACACAGGATGCAACTATATGGATGTGTGATTTAAAAAAAGAAGGAAAAAAATTAGTGAGAGTATAACCCATGATTGTATATGATTCTCATTGTACATTAATTATTTCCTACTTTTTTCTTTTCTTCTTCAGTTCATACTGTTCTGTAAAATATGTAAGGTAAGGAATATGCAAGAAAAACTGATTTAATAGTTACATAATGGATATAACAAATTATTTGTTACTCTGTCCTTCACTAACATTTGTAAATAATAAATAAATAAATAAATAAATAAATAAATAAACCTACCTGATACCTGATTCCAAATCTCCCAACCATCCTTCATCCCGTGACTCACATCATCCACATTGCTCAGGGACTTTTAAGCATTTGCCTCCTCCCCTTATTTAGCCTACACACCTCTTTTTCTTTTCCTAAGGACAGTAACGGTTATGGCACTGTCAACCATTGAACCCTGTCAATATCAACCACAATATCAACAAAATACCAAAAACATTAATAGACTTGGTAGCTTTCCTTGTCTACAGAAACAACAACAACAACAACAAAATTAAAAAAAAAACAACAAATGTATCTTACTTGACCATTAACTGTTAAGACAAATTTGGAATCTTGGTGGAGTCCTAGATGGCAATCAAGTGTCCTCCCAAATTAAGACTACTTTGCTGAGGATCTGGTCTTCACATTTAATTATCTTTCTTCTCTCAATATGTGATGGATCAGAATGAAGCTGATAGTTTAGGAATAGTAACACAATACCATAAACTCTGTTTGTCAACATAAACTACCCAGAGGTAGAAATGGGATTACTTTAAAACATATAGGTCTGTGTTTCTTTTGATAATATACTTTTACAGTCATGGATTCACTATTGTAATAGTTTTCATACTTTTCTTTTTAGAGACCTCTTCAGCAAAGTATCTTGGTGTGAGTTAACGAATTACACTTCACCACTTCTTCCAGTTTTCTTACCTTTCTTTCTCCCTCCCCAACCCAAATTGTCCTGCCTCACCTTTGAGCCAAGGTTGACAAGGTCTGGTAATCTGTAAAGATGCCATGCTGGATGTCTACTGTCCATAGGAAACTGATTTCCACTTAGATTTCATTAGATGTACTTCTTCTGGGTTTGTTGCCACCTATTCTGAGTATATAATTTCTACTTGACATCATTGTTTCTTCTGTCTATAGGGCCACCTTGACTGTCAAGCTCCCTCCACTGTGATTTTCCACTTCTTCTCATGTAATCCATCATGATATCCAAGATATTTCCATCAGGTTAATTATATTTTCTTATGTGAAAGTAGCCTATAGCCATAACACCCTGGCATCTGATCTTGGAAGCACGGTGGCCTGGTTAGTCCTTGGATGGTAGACTGGCTGGGAATAATGGGTGCTATAGGTTTAGCAGAAAGACCTGACAGCCTGTTTATGAAACAATCAGCCATTGAAAACCCTATGAATAGCAGAGAAGAACTGACAATAGTGCTGGGTATGGTACAGTGTTGGGGAGTGTTTCATTCTGTTGTAAATAGGATTGTGATAAATTGGATCTGACTCAGCAGTACCTAACAACAACAATGTGAAAGCAGAGAATCACAGAGCTTACTTCTATCAAGTGTTGAAACCCCTACATGCCTGTCAGTTTGCTGTAGTTGGGGGCTTGCTTGTTGCTGTGAAGCTGAAAGATATGTTACTGGTATTACATGTAACAGCAGGATCACACATGGTGTACAGGTTTCAGTTGAGCTTCCAAACTAAAATAGACTAGGGAGTAGGACCTGGCATCCCACTCCCCCCAAAATTAGTCATTGAAAACACTATAAATAGCAGAGAAACACTGTCACAGTGTTGACAAATAAGCCCCCCAGATTGGAAGGCACTCAGAAGATGACTGGGGAAGAGTTGCTTTCCCAAAGTAGACTATACTTTAATGACAGAGATGGTGTCAAGCCCCAGGGACCTCCATTTGCTGATGTGGCATAACTCAATTATAAACATCCAATAATAATTGGAATGTGGAATGTATATCATATGAACCTAGGCATCCCAACTTGATGACACATAACAACAACAACAACTAAAATTCCATTTCACTGAGGAATGATGCTTTCCCAGGCTTCTTTTAAACACCTCCTAAAAACAAACTGTGATCCTCTGCAGTGAACATTAGCCATACAGGTTTGGATTGATGTGATGGAAACAGCTTTGAGATGATGCTGGATTCTCCACTACACAAACTTAAAGCAGTATAGAATAGAAATAAAAACAATCACTTTTATTCAGTGGATATTGAAGGCTACTATTCCTTTCATTAAATTAAGTTACATTGTTAGTTGTGCTTGGGTATAGGAAATTTGGGAGGCAACCCATCAGGTTGTTTCCATCTCTATCCTGATGACTCCTATAATAGATTAATTTATTGTGCAGTATGTATTCATCTTGCTTCCCCCAAAATTCCATCTTGTTTCTCCACCAATGTTGGCCTTGACTGTATAGTTGTCTTTTTCTAAAACCATGTGAGTTGAAATGATAATGTCAGTTTCCATTCTTTATCCTAAGAGGCAATCCGAGTTTCACTCATGGTAAAAGATGTTTTCAACTTCCTTTACCATGAGAACAGTATGTCTCAGGTGTACATTATCCCTCCAGTCTTGTATCAGAATAGAATCTATGAGGCAGAATCAGATTTAAGAACCAAACTCCACAAAAAACATAAAGCAGAAGTTGCATGCTTCTGCCACTTTATTATGCACCCAAAGCTACTTCAGCATGTATACATTCTATTATCCTATAGTCACATATAAAACAATCAAGCTTTGGTGTTTTTCTCCTGCTGGTCCTCAGGTCTACTATCTGGGCCTTTCTAATGAAGATTAGTCCTCTAGCATTCTAGTTACAGCTTTTCCCATTTGAGCTGCTTTGCCTCGCATGCTCACTTTGGCTGCAATTAGAATGGGTTATGGGAAACATACACATTAAATAAATTGAAAAAGATAAAATCAATAAAGAAAAGCAGTATTAGCTTTCAATTTCTAGTAATGAGATTTGGTGTGAAAGCATGAACCTCCTCCATATACGTCAGGGTCATCAAAGATGAAAGTTTTCTTAAAATGCATAGGATATGAAAACTAACACATGGTAAACAGCAAGTGTCTACCTCATTGTCATTTTTAGGTATGGTTAAAAGCATGGCACATTCTTCTTACCCATTGAACATTTGGTGTAAAATTCATAGAAACAAAGGCAGTTTATGAATTTAAAGAATTCACTCCATGAGACTAGAAGAGCATAGATATATTGATAAAAATGGATACTGAAAAACTGAGCTCATTTTAAGCTTTCATCTGAAAATTAAATTTTAGAAAATATTATCAATTAATTCTTCTCTTACTGCCTACCAAAATGGAAATTATTGCAAGCTAGCGTGAATTTGAAGGTTACTGAAATCAATACTAGAGAGAGGTTAAGAGCCTTAGATAACCCAATATGTTGATATACAAAACCTTTGTAACTTACATATAAAAATTTTTGATGGCAAATTAAAAGCACCAACTTGAGCTGTGAGCCCAAGTCTTATATAAATATATTTATGTATGCTTGTATATTTTTATGCATGTGGCAAGATGGGCCCACCTTAAATAGTCTGTTAGTTCTGATATTCTAGAATTCATTTTCTACATGTTATGATTGTTAGTTTTCACTTTCATTTGATCAATAATGGGTTAAATTATACCTTTCCAGTTGAAAGGTATATTCTTAGATTTCAT
Source organism: Pedetes capensis (assembly GCA_007922755.1). Lineage (NCBI taxonomy): Eukaryota > Metazoa > Chordata > Mammalia > Rodentia > Pedetidae > Pedetes > Pedetes capensis. Next base: position 20,859 of record VMDO01011049.1, on the reverse strand, counting down.
GTGTTTATCTTTCTACCTTCATTTTTCTTCTTCTCCAGTGCCTCCCAGGCCTACATGCTTCCTCACTGTCACCAATCTTTCCTTGTGTAACAAGACAACCAAACTCACAAAAGCAGCAAACTTAGTTGTCTCTTCAACTTGAATTCTAAGCAAATGAAAGAGTAAATACAAAAAGAAGAAATTATTATGCTAAATGCCAACGGTAATAAAGGTTTTGAATACGTGCAAATAGTATATTTCCCAGTTGTGCTGAAGGAACATAAATAAATGTTTGTAAAGGAAAATGTCTATTACTGATTGCATGTTCTATTTTTCTTTATTTAAAAAATGAAAGTATATCGTTTAAAAGCTTTACAGATAGACATAGTATTTTGCTGAATTAACTCAGGCCTGGGATAATAGCATTTGTAAAAAGTACATAGACATTTGCTTGCAATTCATATGAAAGAGAAGCTTTAGTTTGGGATTTAAATTTCAATCAGTGACAATAGACAATACTTTAAAACATCATCTAGTTTTACTCTTTAAAGTAAACATTTGGAATTAAAAACAAAGTATGAACAATGTACACTTCTTATTTTAGAATATATTATGTTTGAATTCCTGAATTCAAATTAGAGCTGTGGGAGATCAAATTAGGCTACAGTCCTGTTATCTCAGGGTAAAAATGTCACACAAAAAAAGAAAATAATATTTTTCACAATCATTTTATAAAGGAAAGTTACTTTTAAATCAATAGCTTTCAGCCAAATCAAAGAATGCAATTTTTAAGCTGTACGAGTGTAAAGCACCACTGTTTTTCCTTTCTGTACTGGAGGGTTGAAACTGGGGCCTCATGCATAGTAAGCAAGTGCTCTGCCACTGAAGTGTATCCCCTGGCCCATTTTAATTTTTTAATTTTGAGATAGGGTCTTGCTAAATTGTGCAGATTGCCTCTGGCCTTGAACTCATGATCATCCTGCCTCAGCCTCCCAAGTCACTGGGATTACAGGCATGTGCCATGGCTTCAAACTAAGGCACCATTTTATACTATTTTTTACATAAAAGTATAATCTTATGCATGAAAAAAACCTTACCTATTAACCTAGAGATAAATTCATTCTTATATGTCATTTGAAATTAAGTAGTAAAATTGGCTTTAAAATGATTCAGATTTCATCAGAATATGATTCAGATGCATCATATAATTTAGATTCTCTTTCACAATTAATAATTAGTATTGTGCACATTGAATTAAATAAAATATAGCATTACATATTGTGTCAAATTGATTTATAACTACCTCCTACTTGTTAGAGAATCTATTGAAGTGTTATTGTTACTATTAGTAGTGGTGTCATTTAAGATGGATTACAGAGCTCCATCACATGGCTAGCAGTAGAATTTTAAAACTGTTTGTCAAAGTTAGGAATGTTAATTTTTTCCTTTCTTCCTTCTTCCTTTCTTCCTTCATCTCTCTTTTTTTCCTCTTTTCCTACTGCTTATCCTTGACATTTAATCTCTTTTCTAATTTCTTTCTTCCTCTTTTTTTCTTCCTCCCATACCTACCTTCCTTCCTTTCTTCTTCCTTCCTTCCTTCATTCCTTCCTTCCTTCCTTTATATTTCTCTTTTTTCTTTTCTTTCTCTTATTTTGTTTCTCTCTGTCTGTCTCACTCTTGCTCTTTCAAATGTTCTCACCACAAGGGGGAAAACATAACTATGTGAAATAATAGATGTATTAATTAGTTTGATTGTGATGATCATTTTAAAATTTGTATGTATACTGAATGATCAAGTTGTACAATTTAAATGGCTAAAATATAAATAAACTTTCCTCAAAAGAAAAAAGAGGCAAATAAAACCCTAATGCTGTTAGGTGTCATTGAGTCAATCCAACTCATCGTGACCCTATGTGTAACAAAATGAAACATTTCCCAACACTGTGCCATACACACTTTTTCTTGTTTGAGACCATTACTGCCATTACTGTATTTCTTCTCATTTTGAGTCATTCCACATCATCAAATTGAGGGCCCAGGGGTTTTACTCCACTCTTGTCATTAAGGTTGTTTCTACTTTGAGGAGGCAGCTCTTCCCCAGTGATTTCTTTAATGCTTTCCAGCATGGGTGTCTTACTTTCTGGCACTGTATTTGAGAGTGCTTCTCTGCTATTCATAGGGTTTTCAATGGCTAATTGTTTTGGAAGTGGGCTGCTAGGTCTTTCTCCCTCATCTGTCTTAGTCTGGAAATTCAGATGAAATCTGTCCATCATGAGTGGCCCTGCTAGTATGTGAAATATCAGTAGCACAGCTTTCAGCATGACAGTGACATCCAACTCCCCCACAGCATGAAAAGATGACAGACATGTGGAAGAAAAACCCCAGTAATGACTATAGTATGGATTTATATTCAAGGACACATGGAAACCTACACAAAAAGAAAAATTTACCCCCAAAATGAAAAATTTTAAAGCTTATCCTAATATAAACTGAAACATGTTAATTTCTTTTATAATGAATAGAGATTATCAAGGTACTAACCTCCAAGCCACCATGCTAAATTAATTTCACAGGAGAATGGAACTAAACTTTTAAAACCAGATAGCTTTAATACTATTTAAGCTCTTTCAAAGAATATAAAATGTGGAAAATTTCTAATTTTAAAAAATAAGGCAAGTATGTTTCTTGGCCCTCAGTAGATATGTGTCTCACAATGGAAATGTCAGCCATTGAACAGAATCTCTTCCTTCTTCCTTGAAAATCCATCCTTTTCCATTTATCACAAGTGCAAAGAACTGTGATGTTCTTTTAAGGGCACTGGAGTTCATTACAACTTACCATTTCAGAATCCTATGTACTGTTCTCTTAATGTTCTTCAAGAAATATATTTTCACTGATATAAATTAGGTGCAGCAACAATATACAGATATAATTTAAGTTTAAGTTTTATTACTGTATTTTAAATTTTTCTGAAATTCAAAAAACCTTTGAAATGATTAGGTAAGGAAACAGTGGCTGGGATTTTGTTGTTTCTTCAGTGAAATAACTTCCATGGTTTTTGTAAAGGAATATTTCAAGAGGCCAACCCTTTATTATATTTGTTGGACTAGATAAAAGTCATGTTAATGTCCTCCCAACATGAGTATGTGATTATAATATATCGAATAATATTTAATAAATTATAATAGAAAAGTCAAACAATGAATTAATTTAATTGAAATTTAATTTTCCTTCAGTAGATTTTACTATTAGAGGTGGAAAAATGCATACAACAATATATTTAAAGAAATATAGTAATGATATAATTTTGATATGCTCCACTTTAAAAAATATTTCAATTTTATTATTTTTGTTTGCAAGTTTTGGAATGAAGATTATTGTTTGTATAATGTTTTTTCATTTTACCATAGTAATAATTCTCACTTTATAGAGGCTTTAGTTTTAATTTTGTATCTTTTGTCATATTTAACTATGCATCCTCAAAACAGTATGAAAAGAGGATATAAAAGCAATGTTTTGAGAATGTTATTTTTGTTTCTATAAGATGTCATCACATTGTATTGTTCTCCTTCCAAGAAGATTCTAAAAGAGAATAACATTTGAAAAAAAATAGGCAAGACACACACCCCACAATCAATGATGCCCACAGGCATCATCACATGGTCTGTATAGAACAAGTTCACGGTAATCAGGCTTACTCCTTCTTACATTGAATAAAAATCAAGTAAAATGAATTCTAAGTAAACAGCATGCAAGCTTATTTTGGGGAGGACATTAGATACATTTTTATCCTTACAGATTTAGACTCTCCAATTTATTTAATCTCTTTTCAGAAAAATTATGAAGAAGAAATTCATTTTGGGAAAATAAGTTTTTGATGCTTATATTACTTTCTAATAGAAAGTTATATTTGGCTTTTTAAAATGTCGAACTTTAATCTGTATAAAAAGAGATTTTAATAGTTTCTTAAAAGCAATGTTTCACATTAAAGCAAATATTCTCAACTATCATATAGATAAATACACAAACAGACAAGCATCAGTATTTGATTAAATAGTTAAGTGATTATCTGCAGAAACAATCATAGTTTCTGTGATCTAACACTGTCCTTCAACTGAAAATAAATATTCTTCCTGAAATGAAAGTAGATTTTGATTCATAAGAAGTTAACAAGCCTATCTTAAACAGGACTTTTAAAAGATTGACATTTAGAACATTTATTTATATTCACCAAACATGTGCTGAGGAGCTAATTTACCTTATATTGGAGTTTGGTTCATGTTGGAAACATAGGATTAATAAAATAGCTCATAATGTACCACAGTTTTCTTTGGCAACAAAAAAACCTGTTTCTGCAAAGTTAGAAAATATTTCATTGAGATGAAATTTTAATTTGTTTCTAAAGAAAGAGTAGGGGATTATCAGTGACTAGTGAGGTTATTAAGAAGAGGAAAGAAGAAATATGAAATAAGAAGTTAGAAAATAAAAATGATAACAAAAATATTAAAATCAACATATAACAATAACAAGGAGAACATCAGTGAAATAAATTATTATTGCTCATTATTGTAATAGGCAACATAAGCGAATGTCCTTATTATTTGATAAAAGAGTAGAAAAGGATTTGTTTTTTTAAGAGAGCTACTTAAATGTTTTAATCATAGAGGTAAAAACACAGGCTTTCTCCTTACCATATAAAAAGATACTTAACCAACTCACCAGAAGAGGAAAAACAAGCTCAGGGAAAACCAATGAGGAATTCTTTGTAACAAGTTAAATCGGCCTTGTAACTGCTTGCACTGAGACAAACAATCTAGAAGTAAGTGGGAGAGGAAGCAATTGGGGAAGAACTGCATATCTGGTTGACTTAATAAAAGTGAAGGTCTACCCCACTGCTCTGGTGCACACACATAATTTGAGCGAGTTGGAAGGCTGAAGTAAGAGGATGAAGAGTTCAAGGCCAGAGGCAGCCTGCACAATAGTGAAACTCTGTCTCAAAAAATAAAAGAGAGCTGGGGGGTACAACTCAGTGATAGAATGCTAGTTGAGCTTGTATCAGGCCCTGGGTTCAACATCCTATACTACTGGGGGAGAGAAGTAAAAGTCTAGGAAAGAGAAGCTAAAGTTGATATCAAGATTTCTTACTCTTCAAAATGGGTACATGAAGATGTCACCATGTAAATCTCAAAAGGACATAAAATGTGGTAGTTGTTAGATACTGTCAATTCATGTCCATGTCCGACTCATAGCAACCCTAGTAGGGTTTTCAATGGCTGATTGTTTCAGGATTGCCTCTGGAGTGGATTGCCAAATTTTTTTTGTGGTGCTGAGAATTGAACCTGGGACCTCAGAGATTACAGAGCAGTGCTCTGCCAACTGAGCTAAATCTCAGCTCTAAAAATTGGTAGGAAAGACAAAAGTGTCTTCATAAGTTAAAACTTAAAATACCTGTAGAAAATCTAGAAGGATGCAATAGAGAAATCAGTATATGGTTTGCTTCTGAGAAAGATGGCTAGAGTTAGTGATAGATACATTGTATAGAGCAGTAGTTGAACTTGAAACAAAACAAAGAAAGATTGAATCCTGCTGGATGGAAGATTTAAGAGGTTGTCACAGTAGAGTATGTTATTCTGAGACATAGGAAAGCATGCATCCATTATGGTGAGGGATATAAATCAATAGGATATACATAGCTACCCTGAAACATCTTTTATTGGGTATTTTTCTCATGTAGCATAGAATGTTAAATTAGGTCTATTGAAATCAGGGGTCCCAACCTCAGGTACATCGCTTGAATCATCCCAGAACCACTTCTGCCTCCAGCCCCACTCCTTCAGTGGAAAATTGTCTGCTACAAAACTGATTGCTGGTACCAAAAAAGTTAGAGACCACTAATTGAAAGGATTTTTCCTGAGAAGCTGGGCGCTTTGACATACACCTATAATCCAAGCAAGTTGGGAGGTTGAGGTGGGAGGATGGAGAGTTTGAGGCCATAGGAAGCCTGTACAACTTAGCAAGATCTTGTTTCAAAATAAAACGTAAAAAGGGGACTGAGGTGCAGCACAGTGGTAGAGCACTTGTCTGGCATGTGCAAGGACCTCAGGTCAGCCCTTTAGTACTACCAAAAGAAAAAAAAAAAGGATTTCCTATAAATGCATTAGAATGTGTTTTCAATCCGTCAATCTAAATATAGTTTAAATCAAATGAAATTGGCAATATCAAAGTAGTTTTGACCTAGAAAAAATAGTATTTTTCTATATTCAAAATAATAAATTTTAAGTATAAGGTCATGATTTTATTAATCTTATATGGAAATTCTATGTTAATAAGATAACTTTGGAACATGGCTTAATTTCTAAGAGTCTTCACCAAATAGGAAATTTCTAGCAATTCTTCTAACTCCAATATATCACACAACAGATTACTCTAATTCTAGGGTGACTAAAAACTCAAACACATTAGTTCACAGTTTCTCCAGGTGCTAAATTTAGATATTACATATTGAAATATTAGAATTAAATTATGATTCTACATAAAAGTGTGCATGATAGGTTTTTATTTCCAGGAGTATTAAAAATAATATGCTCATGAACACACTGATAGAAGTATGCCTCACACACAGTTATTTTCCAGTTAGAGAAAAATGAATAAATCAACCACAGAATGCCACTGAGTGACTCGTCTGGGTAAGAACACTTCCTACCCATGAATCACTGAAGGTCTTGCTGTGTTTTCTATAGGCTGTTGCTCTCAGGGGAACTTAGAGTGGTTAACTCTAAAGTAAAATAAAGATTAAATACAAATTTAGATGGAGTAGCGGGAATCCAATATCTGATTTTCCTCTGGGGAATATTTAAGAACCTCCTTTAAACTGATGAAGTTCTTATCTTCAGGAAAAGCTTTAGTTTGTGTAATTCTTTATGATCTCTATAAGATGCTGGAGAAATTCTAAGTATAAGCACTCCATTGGGCTCTAACCTAGATTAACCTACTTAAAAAAAAGATCTGAAACTATGTTTTCTATTGTGAAACAATGAGAAAGTAGGGAAAGGTGAATTTAATAGAATGGGGCTGGGATTTAGCTCAGCTGGTAGAGCACCGTTCTGTAGGAGAAAATGTAGGGGAACCCTAGAGTGTTCCCCCAAGGCGGGGGTCCTGCAGGATCTCCCTGGAGGGCTAACATCTATCCTGAAGGGTATAAGAGACTCGGGAGGTAAAAGAGAGTATCATCAAGAAAAAGGTCCATCTGGTCCTCTTAGGGGGCTGACTTCTATCCTCCAGGGCCAGTAACCTTTAGCCTACATACTGGTCATTTTTCCCTCATTAAATCCTATGTAGCAAGATAGCAATATGTCACCTTTGCCCCACACCCAGGCCCTCAGCTCCTACCCCTCCCATCGGAGTCACCCAAGATGGCCCCCAAACAGCCCAGGTCAGAGGTGGCCTCCTTCAATCTGATTGGCTACCTGGGGCCACCCGATTGGGCAATAAGGGAATGCTTTTGGTTGGCCTGGCCAGTTCCCTAACCACCTATCAAAGTTGTGAAATCTCAAGCCCCCATTTGCATGACAGTGCCCCAGGGACGACCCCTGCTGTGAATGGTTACTCCCTAGCTGTCCCCCTCCAGGAGGTATTTAAACAGGATGTTAACCACCCCCAGCATTCCTTTTGTCTCCACCCTCATGTACTCTACCTATCACTGACACCCATCAACTTGGACCATCACTCCCTACTCTGGACCTCCAGCCAACTAGACCTTCTATTAAAATGCTGTGTCAAGCCCAGGGGCCCTGAAGAGCCAAAGGTGTCCATCAAGACACCAACCTCAGATGCGAGACAAGGTCAGCGCAGACCATCCACATCCACAACATCTCCAGCCTTGTTCCTGACCTTGTTTTCAGGAGTAGTTTAATAAAACCTCATTTCTTTTATAACAAGAAGGCTCCTGAGGTCCTTCTTGGCACCATTGACTGGCTCTCACTTTAGCCCCAAGAGTCCTAATCACCTAGTGTTGAGGACAGTTTCCAAAACTTTGCCAGGCTGGAGCTGAACCCCAACACCGTTCTGCAGTCTCTGAGGTCCTGAGATCAATTCCCAGCACTGCAAAAACAGGAGAAGGACATGGAATTCCACTCCCAAGGCAATCCTGAAACAATCAGCCATTGAAAACTCTGTAAGGGTCATGATGAGTCAGACAAGACTCAATGGCACCTAACAACATAGATGAGAATGTCTGCAGTTGCACCACTGTGGCACCCAATCCTGTCAGATCTCGGAAGCTAAGCAGGGTCAGGTCTGGTTAGTTCTTGGATGGGAGACTACCTGGGAAAACTGGGTGCTGTAGGCTTGGGAGAAGAACCTGGAAGCTCACTTCCCCCAAAAAACAATCATCCATTGAAAACTCTATTAATAACAGAGAGACAGTGACAACGGTGCAGGCATGGCACAGTGTCAGGGAGTGTTTCATCTGTTATACATAGGGTAGCTATGAGTTGGACACCCACTCAATGACACCTAAAAAAAACATAGATGAGAATGGAGTAAAGCACCTGGAACCTCCTTTTGCTAAGCAGCATGACTCAAAATGAGACGAAACCGTGACTGCTCAAACATCAAAAGATCATGTGCATAGCATAGTGTTCGACATTGTTTCTTCTTCTGTATATAGAGTTGTTGTTATTGAGTAGAGGCTGACTCCATGCAACTAACAAAAAAATAAACAGTGGTTTTCGTTCAAAAAAATAATAAAAGGAAAGTAGGAAGAAAACAGATTTAATCGTGAGACATTTAACTATCTGGAAGTAAGGAAAGGCAAAACAGACTGGCAACACAAGATACCACCTTACCTCAAATAGCAGCCTTGTCTATGTTGGACTTCTACACTAGTGTTCCAGCTTATCTCTGTGCTTCCAGCCCGTGTTCTTCTCAACCCAGACTGTGATTCACTCACTTTAAGCTATAGTTAGATATTTTAAATATAAATAAAATTGGAAACCTTTTTCTATTCCAAATACGTCAGAGATTTTTTCATTACCTCAGAATAAAGCCTCAGCCCTGAATGACAGCTCCATGGGTCTTTTACAATATGAAGCAGACTGACTTGCACCTCATTCTTAAGCTTTGTCTTCTTTGCTTATATTTGACCTCTTGAAACTAGAGATATACAGTTTCTTTTGTCTTTTCTTTTCCTTTTGTTTTTATTTTCTCTATTTTGCTTTTTTTTGGGTGGTACATGGGAATTGAATCCAGGGCCTTGCACATGCTCTGCAAGTACTCTACCTCTGAGCTGTACGCCTAACTCTTTTTAATTTTCTTTTTAATGCAGAGTCTTGTTACATTAATGCAATCTACCTCTCTGCCTCTGGCCTTGATCTTACTATCCTCCTGCCTCTGTTTCCTTAGTTGCTGGGACTACAGCAACTGTGCCTGACTCAGAGAAATTATTTTTTGCTTTAAGGAAAGAAACTCTAATAAATTTTCTTAATGTTTGTGCATAATAATACCAAAAACTTGAAGTGTTTGAGACAAGAGATGGAATGAGAGACAAAGACCGACTTAAAGAAGGACAGAGAAGCAGAAAAAGAGAGAAGGAGAGAGAGAGGGAGAGAAAGAAATACAGAGAGGGAGAGAGAGAGAAAGAGAGAGAGAGAGAGAGAGAGAGAGAGAGAGAGAGAGTTGAATGAGGATAAACATAGAAGAATGTAATGGCAGGGAAAGTTTCTCCCTTCCTCTCAAAAGGATGTGCCTGCCAAAAGCATTAGTGAAGCTTCTTAACAGCTTTGTTAAGGTGTTTATCCCATAGACAGGGTTCTGAGCTGTGGGCATTCAGTGGTATAGAAATTAATTCAGTGTATGCCAAGCACACAGACAAGGTTTCCTAGGCAGACACAGTGTTGTGACTCATCTACATAATCCCTTTACTCTACTTAAGGAGGAGGAAGGAGGAGACTATGAATCCTGGTGATGTCAGTCCTGACAGCTTTATTACAAAGAAGGAGCCACTCAACTAACTATGCATTCTGGCCTAGCTACTGCCAGACACGGTAGATCTATCCAATTAAGGAGATACTCAGGTTTATAACTAATTTATTTGTCTTTACAGTACAAAGGGGAGAAAGATGGAAATGATGAAACAGATTTGACTACACTAAATCACAGGTTCAGTTTCATCAGTTTCTTTTGGCTGCTCAGGACTGTGGGAGATAAAGAGCTGGAGGGAGAAGAATAGATTTTCTTTTTTCAATCCTTAAACAGCACCAACACACACATCTTTGTTGCCAGAGCTATTGTCCTTCTTCCTCTCCTTTCTCTCTCTCCTGTCTCCATTCTTCTCAGTAGAAGAAAAGTTAGATCATTGTCATATAAAAAATCTTAACATTGCAGTAATATACTTAGCTTTACAATTTATAGAAGAATAGACATATAGTAGACAGCACAGAGACATATACATATATATTGTATATGTACATATGTATATTCCTATGTCAAGAAATAGGTACATTCATATTTTAATTCAATACCTAGGTTTACCTAGGTATAAATTTTTTCTATGCCATTGAAAGTAGTTGAGAAAAAATCAATAAAACGAGAACATTAAAGAAAACTGCAAATTTTAACAATGAAAAATGTATACTTAAAAGCTAGTAGAGAATTATATATTCCAAAGACATTCCACAGATTTTATTTCTAATTTGTATTATTCTCTTCAATGTTAGAACACTTTTATGAGCAGTTGCTTATCAAATACCTCTATACTGGAGTTCTAAATATGGGGAATGTCACTGAAAACAAAACATACAAAGCCACTGTTTTACATTCTAATAGGAAGAAAGGTGGTGCCTTGACAAATGAAAAAATAAGATTAATTTTAAATAGTGCTAAATACCATGAAAAATAAATCACAGAACCTACCATAACATTACTATGAAGGTGAGAGATAACTTATAAGGTCATAAAATAAATCTGTCTAGGGAGATAACATTTTGAGAAGGATCTAGTTTTAAATGAGTACCATCAGGCAATATTCCACTCAGGAGAAATACAAAGGCAAAGGCCTATGACCTAGAGAAAGAGTCAGCCAAATACAACCTAGTGGCCAAACACTTTCCAACACAGATTTTTTTAAACCTTCTTTAACTTAAAATTAGTTATAGCACAAAATTGATGGCAGTTAAAATTTCAGCACTAAGGTCCTGGTGTGTGCTGACCAACATATACTTTTAAAAAAACTTTTATTGGAACATAGCCAGATGCATTTATTTATGTACTATTGATGACTACGTTTTTTTCTACAAAAGCACAGTTGAGTGATCGTAATGAAAACCACAAATCCTGAAAACCTAAAAGTATTTATTATCTGGCTCTTTACAGAAAAAGTTATCTCATTTCTAGTCTAAATTATATTAGTCAAAAAGAAAAATATGCTCATAGCAGTAGGAAACTACCATAATTAAAATTTTATTGTAAATAAGACAGAAAATATTTGCAGAATATTAATACAGTAATGCCATACTCGAATATATGTTTAACCCTCCCCCTCTGTTACAAAAAACCATAGTGGAAACAGGAGTTAAATGAATAGATTTTTGTAGCAGTTTAGTTAAATGGTAATGGTCAATAACATAAGCACACAATGGTGTACCGGAACTAAAATGGCCAAATTCTGGATATAGTTTGGGAAAGAGTGACCAAAACATTGTGAGGAATTGACTCAGGACTGTTGGAAAGGATGTAAAATAGAATGTTAGAGTTAGATCTGAGAGAGTATGTAAATGATGTTGCCATTTCTTGGGATGGAAAATTCTCACTGGAAATATATTGTGCAGTGATAGCTGTCAACAGATTTTTTTATGAGTATGTGAAGCTTTAAATACATGGCAGACATTTTGTCTTGCACATTAATATAATTGCAGAAATAATAATTGATCTGGTTTTACTACAGATATTCACTATAGATATTTACTATAGACATTCAAGAGAATATGTTAAGATAGACAGGCAAATGCCCAGTATAAAACTGAAGGTAGACTTAAAAATATGGTGCTTAATGCATGTTTTTAAAGGCATACACTTATATGATGGAGACAATCAAAAAGATTAAGAGGCAAAAAGGTCTCAGGAGTCATATTTTGTAGCACTTCAACATTTAGTCAATAAGCCATGGAAGAACGAGCAGAAAACGAAACACCCAGACACCCACCCACACACTCACACACACACACACAAAGCCAAACAACTAAAACAAAAACACTAAGATAGGAGCACCACTGTGGCAAAAGGAAATCTAGAATACAAAAGCAGTAGTTTCCTGGAAACTAGAGGTGGCAGTATCACCTGTGTCCAATGTGGCTGAATAAGTCAGATAAAATGAGGACTGGACAGCAGGTAAATTAATGGAAACACTGGTGAGAAAAATGTCCTGCAGTGGAGGGGATGAGAAATCCAACTTTGGTTCATTGTAGAAAGAATGGGAAGAGCAACAAAAGTAGACACTCAAGACAATGCTTTTTCCAACTTTTGGTGTGAAGGATACCAAAAGATACAGTTTGCTAACCATGGGGTCAGCAAATATTTGTATTTAATTTTTTGGTTTTGTTTTATTCCTGGATTTACTGAGGCATAACGTAATAAGTAAAAAGATACCATATATATGTTTTTGAGGTGCACAATATAACTTTTGATCTACCTATATATTTTGAGATGATTACCCAAATTAACCTCGTATTACTATCATTTACTATGTCTGTGGTAAGAACATTGAAGATCTTCTCTCTTGGCAAATTTCAAATATGCAGGGCAATAATTTTAACTACAGTCATCGTGACCTACATCAGATGTCTAGAACTTATTCATCTTGCATAACTTAAATTAGATACTTCTAACAATATTTCTTCATTTCACCCATGACTCAGCCCCACTCCATCATCAAACCACTATTCTACTCTTTGCTTCCTTCTATGTATAGCTGATATGATGAAGTATTTGTTGTTTTGTGCTTGGCTTATTATACTTACTATCAGGTCTTTCAGATTCTTTCATGTTATCATAAATGACAGGATTTCTTTCTTTCTTAAGGTTTAAGAATATTCCTGTATGTACATGTATGTGTATGTGTGTGTCAACATTTTGCTTACTCATTTTCTATGTTCTGAAAATGTGTTTCCCCCAAGTTCATGTGCTGAAATAATAATTTTGGGCTGAGGGTGTACCTCAGTGGTAGAGACTAGCATGTATGAGCTCTTGAGTATGACCTTTAGCACTGAAAAAAATTTAAAAAGTAAAAGGAAGAATGAAGGAGAGAAAGAATGAATTTAGCTGAGCGTGCTGGCACACACCTGTAATCCCAGCTGCTCAGAAGGCTGAAGCAGAAGGAGACCTATGCAACTTAGTAAGATTCTGTCTTAAAATAAAAAATAACAAAGAGTTGGAAGTACTACTCAGTGGTGGAGAGCATTCTCTAGGCTTTGGTTTAAACCCCCAGTACTGAAAAAAATAAATGAAGAAAAAATAAATAAAAAATAAATACTAAACTCCAGGCTATGGTTTTAAAAAGTGATTGAGAAGGTCAGAGTCCCTTATCAACATCAATGGAAAAAAATGTTTTTATGAAAAATCTCAAGAAAGCTCCCTAGCTGCTTCCACCATATGAGGACAAAGTCAGAAGGCAGTGTCTCCAAGCCAGGAAGTATTCTCTCAGTAGAAATGGAATCTGCCATCACCTTAATCATGGATTTCCCAATCTCCAGAATGTTAGATATAAGTTTCTGTTGTTCATAATCCATCCAGTTCAAGGTATCTTGTTATAGTTGCCTAAAAGACAGTATTCATCTGCTAATAGACATGTTAAGTCCACATCTTAACTATTCTGAATAATGCTGCTAAGAACATGGGAATACAACTATATCTTCAAGATACTGGTTTTATTTTCTTCAATATGCACCCAGTATAATGGTATTGTTGGACCACAGGTTAGTTCTGTTTTCAACTTCAAAAATCCCATACTATTTTCAATAGTCTCAAACCAAGTTACATTTCTATCAATAGTGTACAAAGATTCACTTTTCTTCACATTCTCATCAACACTTGATATCTTTTGTCTTTTTGATAATAGCCATCCTAACAGGTGGCCAGTGATACCTCACTGTGATCTTGATCTGCTTTTCCCAGATGATTAATGATGTAGAGTGTTTTTATTCTTTCGCTTTTTCTGTCCTTTTTGGGGGGTCTACATTTTTTCTTTATTTATAAATGTTGCCGGCATACAGAGTAACAAGTCTTTCACTATATCTCTTACTCAACCATTAAATCGTTTTTGCTTACATATTCATGAACTTACATATTTGTTGTTGTGGTGGTTGTTGTTAGGTGCCAACGAGTCGGTATCTGACTCATAGCTTCCATTTGTAGACCAGGAGAAACACTATTGTCAGTGCTTCTCTGCTAGTCAGAGGGTTTTCAATGGTGGATTGATTTTTGGAAGTGAGTTGCCAGGTCCTTCTCCCTACATATTTTATGAAACTATTTAAACTAAATAAGAGAAAAAGAAAAAAAGTAGGAATTTTAATGTGTAATAAAAATTATATGCAAATGTGGGTTATATTCTCATTGATTTTTTTAAAGCCTGTTGGCCTTTTGTATTTCTTCTTTTGAGTAATGGCTGATGTCTTTTGCCCTTTTTAAAATTTTTTACTTCTTTTTTGATTTGCATACAGTATTTATACATATTCATGAGGTAAAATGTGCTTTCTTGGTTCATGTATACTTTGGGTAGTGGAAAAATTATAGAAATTAGCTTATCATCATCTTATAGTTTTGATTATTTCTTTCTCTTTCGTTTTTTTTTTTTTTTTTTTTTTTTTTTTTTTTTTTTTTTTTTTTTTTTTTTTTTTTTTTTGTGGTACTAGGGGTTGAACCCAGGGCCTTGCACTTACATGCTCTGCAAGTGCTGGACCACTGAGCTGCACCCTCAGCTCATTTTTTTTTACCTTTTTGAGACAGGGTCTCACTAAGTTACACAGACTGCCTCTGGTCTTGAACTTGTGATCCTCCTGCCTCCAGGTCCCAAGCCGCTAGGATTACAGGAGTGAACCACCACGCCCAGCTTTTTTGATCATTTCTTTATAGTGAGTACAGTCAAATTTCTTTCTTCTGTCTACATCAAGATATATGATGATTATTGTTAACTATATTCATTCTGTTATGCTGTAGAACACCAGAACTTATTTCTCCTATCAAACAGTTACATTGTCCTCTCTGATCCACCTCTCTCTGTCCCCTTTCCCTTTTCTCCTCAGTCACTGGTATACATTATTCTGCTTTCAACTTCTGTGATACCAGCTTTTTAAAATTCCACGAGTGAGATCATGCAGTGTTTGTCTTTCTGTGCCTGATTTAGTTCACTGAACATAATGCTCTTCAGTCCTATCTTTGTTGATGTAAATGACAAGACTTTATGCTTCTCATGTCTCAGTAGTATTGCACTGTATTGTTGTTAGGTGCTGTCGAGTCGTTTCCGACTCATAGCGACCCTTATAGGGTTTTCAATGGCTGTTTTCCGGATTGCCTTGGGAGTGGATTGCCACATCCTTCTCCAGTTTTTGTGGTGCTGGGAATCGAACTCAGGACCTCAGAGACTGCAGAGCAGCGCTCTAACAACTGAGCTAAATCCCAGCCCATTGCACTGTATACACACTCCAATTTCCTTTATCAAATTGTTTGTTGATGGACATTTAAGTTGATTCCATATGCTGGCTATTATGAAATGTGTTGCAATAAACTTGGGAGTGTGGATATCTTTATGCCATATTGATCATAGTTTCTTTGGTGATGTACCTAGTTGTGGGGTTGATGGATCATATTGTACTTCTATTTTTAATATACTGAGGAACTCAATACAATAGCAAATATATTCCCCATATGTCTGTCAGCTTGTCTTGTGTGGGGGCTTATGTGTTGCTGTGATACTAAAAGCTATACCACTGGTGTTTTTGATAACAGCAATGGTGGGAGTAGAGTAAAGCCTTTGGGACCTCCTTTTGCTGAAGTGGGACAATTCAAAACGAGTAGAAACACAGGGGCTGCAACAAAGGGCTCAAACATAAAAGATCATGTTCATGTTACAGTGTGGGTACTGTTGTGTTCTGCTGTACTTAAGGCTTCTATGAGTCTGATCTAACTCAATAGCACCTAACAACAACAATAACAATAACATTATATAACATATATATTTTATTTTATTTATTTATTTATTTTATTTATTTATTTATTTATTTTTTTTGCAGTGCAGGGGAGTGGAACCCACGGCCTCACACATGTTTTTCAAGCACTCAACTCATGAGCTGCACCCCCAGCCCATCTTTTACTTATTTTAAATTTTGAGGCAGGGTCTCGCTAAAGTAGGTAGGCTGCCTCTGGTCTCAGCCTCCCAAGTTGTTGGAATTACAGGCTTCATCACCACATCCAGATATAAAGTGTATTTTAAAATGGAGTGGGTGAAGTGGCTCATGCCTTTAATCCGAATAACTGGGGAGGAGGAGGCAGTAGAACTGTAAACATGGGGCTACAAGCAGCCTGTGTAACTTAACAAGAGATCTCAGGTTCAACCAATACGGGAAAAAATAATGGACTGGAGATCTGAACAGATATTTCTCAAAATAAGATTTATAAATGCTCAATAGATACATAGAAAATCCTCAATATTATTAATCATGGGAGGAATTAAAATCAAATACCACCTCAAGCCATTGAGAACAGCTATTATCAAAAGGACAAAAACCAAAATTCTGGCAAGGATGTACAGAGAAAAGAAACCTTACACCCTAATGGTGGGAATGCATTATTATAGCTATTTGGAAGACAGAATAGCATTTCCTCAAAAACTAAAAATAAAACTACAATAGCATCTTCATTTCTAAATCAGGTTACTTTTTTCTTGCTGCTAAGTTGATTTTCTTTTGTATTTTGAATATTTGCCATGTATCAGATGCCAATATTTTCTTCCATTTAGTAGGTTTTCTTTCTACTCTGCTGATTGTCTTCTTTGCTGGAAAGAACCCTTTCAGTTTTACACAACCTTATTTGTCAACTTTGCTTTTGACTTTTGTGCTTTTGGACCCACATCCAAAAATATTTTTGTGAAGACCAGTGTCAAGAAGTGTTTATGCAACCTGTATTTCTAAGGAATTTTACAGATTCAGGTTTTGTGTTTAGACATGACTTTTACTTAACTTTTGCATATGTTATGAGATAAATGTCCCATTTTATTCTTTTGTATTTAGACCTCAAATTTCTCAGTACAATCTGTTGAAAAGACTGCCCTTTCTCCATTGTATGCTCTTGGAATCTTTGTCAAATATCAGTTGACTATATGTGCTGACTTATTTATGTGATCTCTATTCTTTACAATTAATCTATGGCTCTGTTTTTATTTCATTACAATGTTTTGATTACTGTTGCTTTGTAATATATTTTGAAGCCCGAGGAGGTGACATCTCCAGTTTTATTGTGTTTCCTCAAGACCTCCTGGACTATTAAGGATTTTGCGGTTCCATACAAGTGTCACAATAGGTTTTTTCTATTTCTATGAAAAGGGCTACTGAAACTTTTCTAGTAATCATATTAGATCTATAAATTGCTTTCAGAAGTGGGGACATTTTAACAATATTAGTTAATCCACTCCATAAAACACAGAATATTTTCCTAGTTATTTGTGCTGTCTTCTATTTCTTTGATCAGTATTTTTTAGTTTTCAGTATGCAGATCTTTTACCTCCTTAGCAAATTTATTCATAATCTTTGTACTTTTATTACACTTTTCTAAATGAAATAGTTTTATTTATTTCTTTTTTCAGATATTTTGTTGTTTGTGTATAAGAACACAATTAATGTTTGTATGTTGATTTTATATGGTGCAGCTTTACTGGATTTATTTATTGATTCTAACAATTTTGGTGGAATCTTGAGAGTATCTTATAGGATTGTGGCATCTTCAAATAGAGATAGATTTCTTTCTTATTTTCTGATTTGGATGTCTTTTGCTTATTTTTCCTGTCTAATTTTTCTAGGCAACACTTCTTATACAATATTGAATTAAAGAGGTACGATTGGTTGTTCTTATTATGGATCTCAGTGTCAACTGTGGGCTTTCAATATGCTTTGCTTTTTTTGAGGTACATTTGTTCTATACACAGTTTGTTAAGAGTTTTTATTATAGAAGAATGTTGAATTGTGTTAAATGCTTTTTCTGTCTCTTTTGAGATGAACATATATTTTTTATCCTTCAGTTTGTTACTGTGCTTTCTCAGTCCATTTTGGATCTTGTGACAACATGCCAGAGACTGGGTTATTTATAAATAACCTAAAGTTACTTCTCACACTTCTAGAGGCTAGGAAGTTAGCAGAATTGGGTTCTGGAGCAAGTTCATTTTCTGGTTTGTAAGCAATGCTTTCTTGGCCTGTGTTCCCATAATGGAGGGAGTAGGGCAGCTCTCTGAAGTCTCTTTATAAAGGACTAGTCATTTCAACAATGACAAAGCCCTCATGAGCAAAATCACATCCTGTAGGTCCACCTCCTAATACTATCACATTGGTGGTTAGATTTTAACCTATCCATATTATGAGAGACAAAACTTTTCAGAACATTGCATTCTATCTCCGCTTCCCCAAATATCCTTCTCCCATGCAAAATGAAGTAATTTTCCCTGCAGTAACTTTTCCAAAGTTTCACCTTGTTTCAGTATTAACTCAGTGTAAGCCAAATGTCTTCTCTAAACATCATGTAAATTAGATATGGGTGACACTCCAGGTAGAGCTCTTCCTGAGCAAATTTGGGTTCCAAATGTGAATCTGTGAAAACAACCAAGTTATGTATGTCCAAAACACAAAGGTGGAACAGGCACATGTGAGACATCTGAATTCCAAAAACAGAAAAAGAAAAGAAGAAAGATTACCAAATCTCAAGGAAATCTCAACCCCCAACACTACACATAATCTTAATTATAAGCCTTGAAAACAATCGCCTCTGACTCAATACTCTGATGTTTAGACACACTGTGAGAGTGATTTGGTTGCCAAGACTCCAGGAAGGTCTGCCCTTGGATTAGCTGACAGCAGTTCACACTGCAGTCCTCATGAGTTGGAATAGCACACTTGTGTCTCTCCCAACCTGGAACATAACGCATGAGTTTCAACGTAGGAGTCTGAGGGAGACACAAACATTCAGACCTTACTTTTCTTCACATATATATTTTTTCTCTTTTTTGTGGTACTCAGGGTTTGACTCCACGGTGTTGCACATATTTTGCTAGTGCTCTACCACTAAGCTACACCCTCAGCCTATTTTTTACTTTTTTCTTTTGAGATAGTGTCTAAGTTACACAGGCTGGCTCTGACCTTGAACTTCTGATCCTCCTGCCTACACCTCTCAAGTCTCTGGGGCTTTAGTTGTGAGCCATCTTGCCTAGTTTTTTTATATTGCTTTTTTGAACTGTATTTCATTCTTCTCTGATCATTATTATTTCTTTTAACATTGGCCTTAATTTGTTCTTCTATTTTCTAGTTCTTTGAGGTATGATGTAAGACTGTTTAAGAAATTTATGTTTACTTCATGTAGATATTTATTACTATCTATAATAGCTTTTACTATTTTCTTGGACCTTTGGTACTGTTGTTTCCATTTCTGATTATGCCAAGATATTTTAAAATTTCTCTTTGGTTTTTTCTTTGTCAATGAAGGTTCATGAGCCTCTTGCTTGATTTCCACATATTTGTAAATTTTTGATTATTTCACTTGTTATTGATTTTTAGTTTCAAACCATTGTAGTAAAATGATACTTGATATGATTTCTAGCTTTAAAAAACTATGATTTTTCTTTGCCCTAACCTATAAACTATTGTGGAGAATGTTCCATGCCTATATGAGAAGAATATATATTCTGGTGCTATAGATGCAATATTTTGTAAATAATCTGTTTTGTTCCATTAGGTTTATACAATTTAAGTTCATTATTTCCTTACTGAATTTCTGTCTGAAAGATCTATCCATTGTTGAAAGTATGGTATTGACATTCCTTACTATTATTTTATTTCTAACGATTTCTCCCTTTAGTTATATTATTTGTTTCATATATTTAGGTACTCTGATGTTAGGTATATATATATTTATAATTGCTATATTCTCTTAATAAATTGACCCTTTATCATTATTTAATAACCTTCTTGGTCATAACTTATTGTTTTTAAATTAAAGTACATTTTGACTTATAGAAGTTTAGGTTTCTGTTGCCTCTGGACCTT
Source organism: Pedetes capensis (assembly GCA_007922755.1). Lineage (NCBI taxonomy): Eukaryota > Metazoa > Chordata > Mammalia > Rodentia > Pedetidae > Pedetes > Pedetes capensis. Next base: position 589 of record VMDO01011049.1, on the reverse strand, counting down.
TTTTGGTTACCATTAGCACAAAATATATTTTACCATCTGTCTTCATTCATTTTGTGTTTTTATAACAAAATGCCTGAAGCTGGGTATTTCATAAATGAAAGGGTTTTCCTTAGTCCACAGTTCTGGTGGTTTGTGAGCATCATGCCAGTACTTGTTTGGCTTTGCTAAAGGCCAACACAAAACAAAATTTGAGCACTAAATTTTGGATTTCAACTTCAATGTAGCAAACATTGCACTATAAATACCACCAAACACTAATGCAATAGGAATTACTTAATGCTATTTTCAAAATAATACACTCAATTAAACATTTAATTAACATCAATTTCATAAAAAATATTCTTTTCCAAAAACTTATGCCTATTAGTAGGAAGAATGAATGTATGTTTAATTAGTGTGATCTATATTAAGGTTTCTGCCATTGAAAACCCTATGAACAGCAGAGAAACACTGACAATGGTGTTTCCCCTGTTGTACAGAGGGTTGCTATGAGTCGGATACCGACTCGACGGCACCTAACAACAACAACAACAACAACATATTGAGGTTTATATCAAGAGCCTTTTTTTTTTTTTTTTTGCCTTTGAAT
>VMDO01011048.1:12500-68752 GCA_007922755.1 Pedetes capensis | reverse complement strand
AAAAAAAAAAAAAAAAAAAAAAAGAGCAACTCAGAAAATAAAATAAAATCCTAGCATCCAATATTTGGAGGTCTCTTTGGTCCATGTGTAGGTTTTCTCACGAGTTACTCCTACTGGGTGATCCCACTACTTACCATGAGGTCAGTCTATTGTCTCAGCGATAATAAAGTACTGTAGCTAAGTCTCCTCAGCCTTTGTGTCCTACAGCTCCCCAATCCCATTACTAAATTCTAGAGGAGACAATCAGGTCTGAAAAGAAAGATACTCTATCCAAGCTCATATTAGCTTTACACTGTCCTGCTACAGCAAAGTCACGGGCAGCAAGGACAGAAACCTCTGCCTGTACACAGTCTGGCTGTGACTCTAGCTCACGCTCACGCTCACGCACACCTGATCCATCAACACAACACGAAAGTGAAAAAGGACAGAGCCTTCAGGACTCTGTTCTCACGGCATTTTTAGAGCAACTCGTGAACCTCTTCGAATGCATCTGTGTCCTCCAAGATATGCTTCAGACAAGCCCACATGATCAATGATCAAGTGTTGCTCAGTCACTTTTTCAGAGTTTTTCAGAGTGATCTTCCTACTACCTCAATCTCACGAGTTACTCCTACTGGGTGTAGGGTAGAACAATAGGTCTGGAGTTGCATTTCAATAGCATGACTCCCTCATCACCCAGTGATCCCTTTTCCTGCATAAGAATACTGAAGACAGAACAAATGGATTTATTCAAAAGTTTACCACATTAAAAGGGCAAAGCTAAAACCCTCTATTTGGGTACTCCTTAGCCAAAAGTATTTAGATAAGAAATACAATTTCATGGAGATGCCAATTTATAACTAATTACCTTCAGGGAAAACTGGAAAATAAAAACATGCATGCCCTAAAGTTGGGGATGGGGAGGAGGGTCATGAGAGGGGAAAGGGGAAGTTAACAAGAGCAATGTACAATGCAATGCATGTATGGAAATGTCATAATGAGACCCATTAAGTTATACATTAAAATTACTAATAAAAAAGTTAAAAAAACAAAATGTGTCAATGGCAGAATATTTTCTTTTCCATATTTGCAGCAACATTACTAGGAACTCACTAGGAGTCGGAGTTTTCAATGGCTGATGTTTTTTTGGGAGTGGGTTGTGGGATCCTTCTCCCAAGCTGGCGGCACCTGGTGTTCCCAGGTGGTCTCCCATCCAAGGACTAACCAGGAGAGATCTAATGGGATTGGACACCACAGTGGTATGGCTGCAGGCTCGAGTTACCACTTAATTTCTCTAAAATACTCAGTTTTGGTTTTGTAGTCCAGAAACATTTTTAAAGCATTCCTTTATATCATATGGCCACTTCAAATGAAATTAAGCCTGTTCCCTTCAGCAAAAGAGGGTTAAATGTGGGCTTCCAGTTCTAAAACCTCCTTTCCTATTTTTGGGAATCTTCTATGAGAACCAGAGAGACTTGCCTGAGTGCTATAAAAATGCTGTCAGCTAAGCACAAGGACGCCCACTTTGTTTTCCCACCCCCAACTTTCTTTTCTTTTGAGATAGTGCCTTACTATGAAGCCCCAGCTGGCCTTGAGCTCCCCATCCTCCTGCTTTAGCCTCCTGGGTGCTGGGATTATAGGTATACACCAGGACGCCCAGCCCCCACCCTTCTGTAAAGCTGAGAGCTCCCCAAAGTGTTTATCCAAATCCATTCTTTAACAGATATTTCTGGCAAATGAGGAAATAGCACATAGACATTTACTGTTAACAAGAAGAGTGAAAATATCAATCGTCAGGTAAAAAATAAAGGACCCTAACAAATGTAATTATCTGGCATGCCTTAAAGCCAGTCATAACTATTTTAAATTGCTCTACATATAAATATCAGTTTTCCCAATGGGGAAATGTAAAACCCATAGAAAAATGCTGAGAAATGATTGAGTTATACATCTGGAGTTACCATCAGTAGTCACACAGCTGAGAAATGCCTAACCTGCTTCCCCACACTCCCAATCTACCTTCTGTTTTTCCCTGTCAAGCACATTGGCAATGTAAAACTTTCTGTTGGTTAAAAAGAAAACACCACAACGAAAACAAACCTTGGCAGCAAGTCAAAGAACTGCATTAGACAACAATCAATAAGACCCCCCTGAGGATGAGCTGGTCTCACACCGCGGTATCAGGGAGTCCTCTGTTGGTACAGAGACACTTTGCTTGAACATGCTGTCATCTGTTTTGAGAAGGACATGCCGTTTCTTTCTGAAATTGTTCTGTATTTAGGATGAAGAGCAATGAAATAAGAAAGGCAGTGAAGAGGCTTTGCACCTGAGCCTCTGCCCTGACGATTGTGGCAGAGTAGAGGCCCCAAGGAAATGGGCAAAGCTAAGGCTGAGGGGGGAGGGCAGCTCACAGGGTCCATTAAATGCCCAGCCAAGCAGCAGTGACCACTCCTCCAGCAAGATGAGCCATCAAAGTTCTTAGAGCAAGTGATGGCCCTGGTTGGGGTTGTGATTTAGAAAGTTCCCCAGAAGCATTAGTGCTTAACGACTCCATAAGGTGAAACCCATGGGCAGAGTCCAGTCAGGAGGCTCCTACAATGGCACAAGCAGGCGGGAATGAGGGCTTGAAGCAAGCAAGAAAGCCACATGTGGAGGGTGGACGTGAGGAAGCCCTGCAAGGACAGGCAAGATGCTAAGATTCTCTGCTTGGAATCTACTGAGTTCCAGGTGCTGCTAGAACAGGAGGCAGGAAATGGCAACTGGGCAGTTGCTAACACTCAGAAAGCCAGGTAAAACCCATCAAGTTCCCAACAGGATCAGACCCCGCCACTAGGTAGAAGGTGTTGAAAACCGAGCAAATTCATCCACCTCACCAAACAAATGCAACCTGCTGCAAAACCAAGCAAAACCAAGAAAAGACAGATGGTACTTAGGGGCAGCCAGCACAGTCAGCCAGGCTAGAAAAGGCTTTGCACAAGCCGCAGCTGCCTCTGTTGAGAAAATCTTTCCCCTATACTTGGGCTCCTCAGCAATAGTGCCTGGCCGGCTGCCAGGGTGACCGGCAACCCTGTGGCCTCTCTGCCTAGGAGAAAGAACTGTAGGCTCATGAATGCGCTGCTGGAACAGGGAGCGGGTCCCTGAGCCCCAGAGATATCTGCATCCCGCAGCTCCCTCTCAGCTAATCTCTCTCTTGGCACTGGGTGATTTTTCCCCTGCCAAGAAAGTAGCCTGGTTCTCCTTGTCTTCATCACCCCCAATTGAAGAAAATGTCTCCCTCTCAGGAAGGATTTCTGGAAAACTTGAGAAGAGACACAAATGCTCAGATGTGGCTCCCTGCACCTTGCATCTAGCCTCAGAAGATCCTGAGCTGTCTTCCCCTTCCCCCATTTTGCTTCCTAAAACTGCATGTTAAAGTCACTAGGCAATATCCTAAATGCACATCAACATGTAATTAGTTAATAAAGCATGAACTTGCCATGTTGCCCAGCCTCATTGTTAAATGAAGCAGCCAGATGCAAAATAACATACATCTTCTACCACTGAGGCAGGATAGAGAGATGGGGCAAATGAAAGGGATGTGGGAAGGCAAGAGCTTTCGCCCAAGGATCTGGGCTGAGACTTAGCAACCGAGAGTCATGGACTTCAGCAAAACCAAGAAAGGAAAAGGGCCAAGAGGACTGCCTGCATAGAATCCTATGTTAATGAGGGTCTCAGAAAACTGGATGATGGACTACAGTTACAATGAGTAGGCTCAGGTAACTTCCTTGTGACAAAATGTGTTAGGAATTTCCTTGAAGATCTTGACCATAGGCATATTAACAGTGCTCCTTTCTCATCTGTGAAGTACCTCCTGGACCACCATTAGAAAATGTGACTTGGAAAGCCATGAAATCAGATCACACACACACACTTATTGTGAAAACACCGAGTGTGCCTTTCTGAACATCCATGCTTACCCTAAAGGATGTGCTATCTCTTATCCCTCCCTAATAAACTTTGCAAACTTTTTAAATTATAAGAAGTCAATCTCACAATGCAGTACCCATACAGTCCTGTCTGAGTCAATAGAAAAGAAACTCACATTGAAATTATTCCTCACTACTTAATATTTTCTATCCTATAGTAATTGATAAAACCTACTTTTCTGCTGATGTCTTGTTACCATGAAACCATTTTTCCAATTACTCACAAAGAGCAGAGATTATTAACCCTGTGATTTTATTCCAGGGAGGCTGTTCAGAATCACACTTCCTGCTATCCACAGAGGTTACAAAATAAATTATGAAAGGCACAACGACAGTGAAATTCTTCAAATGAATTTCTATTAGCTGAAAATCGATTTTCTTAGTAGGCTGGAGGGGGCTAAGGAGATGGACGCCAAGTGTTCATAGTGGGCAGTTCTGAGGCACTCAATTTGATTTTACAGAGGAATGAGAAAGCCCCCAAACCCTCTGTCTCAAAATTTGCCTTAATTCCATTCTACAAACATTGGTCAGTACCAGGGAGATTTTGGAATTAAATGCAATGGAAGTCGTTTGCAACGGTGCCTATTGCCAAGTGATCTTACCTAGATCCTCTTGGGAACTTCTGCCAAAATGGGACGTGTTAGCAAACTCCAACCCGAGGGATTTGCTCCAGGCTGAAAGGATGGAAGACTGGAAACAATTTCCCCGGCCTCCCTCTCCCTATAACAAGTTCACGGGGGATCCACAAGGCCCTGCTGCAGGTGCGTCCACCAGGTGCAGGTCATTGAGAGGCAGAAAGTGGTGTGGCAGGTCCTAAGTTTGACAGAGGAGGGCTAAAAGCTGAGCCTGGGCTCTGACTGCAGGTCCCCTGGCCCCCCTGCAGGCTGCTTCGGTGCTCCAGCAGTGGCTAGGAGTTTGTTCAAGATGCAGAATTAGGGGCTCCGCCCCAGAGGTACAGAATCAGGATCTGCATTTTAACAAGATCCGCAGGTGATTCATAGGTATACACAATTTGAGTAGAAGGAACCAAAAATGTTTGCTATATTGAATACAAACAAATAGGCAGGAAAGATGAGTCCCTCCCTTTATAGCCCAGCCTTGCAAAGTGTTCAAAGTGGAGTATGGTTCAGATTGCCGCCTGCTGCTTATGCTTTGGGACGTACACATAGGCCCCACACATAGGCAAGGTGCCCCAGACCCCACAGAGCGGCAGGAAAGGCTCTGCTCCAGGTTGAGCAACTCCTGCTGGCTGGCTGTCAGGTGCCTTCCCTTTCCAGACCTCGAATTCTCCAGAGACTTCAAAACTGACCATCTTCCAGATGCCTTCCAGGCAGTGACAGTTTGCATCTCTAAACAGCAAGAAGACCAGGATCCAAATGCACTCTCCAGATCACAGATCAAAATGCCCTATAACTTGTCCCCTTTGCTGCTTCTGGTCTAGGGAAGACCCTGCTTGCCAGAGCCCTCCTTGCATCTTTTTGGCTTTCTTGGCCATGTTTAGCATCTCTGCACTCTGCCAAAGACCTCCCACTTACCTTGAGGCCAGGGTCTGTGTTTCCTGCACTCTCCAGGGAATTCAGTAACTCTGGAAGCCTGAATTTTCATCAGGCTTTCGCTCAGAAAGGAAACTGAACACACAAGCCACAGTCTGTGAAGATGAGCAGCTCCTCTGCCTTGGTATTTGTTACATCATGTTAATCACCTTAATTGCCCACAGCCCACTGGGTTTTACAGCCATCTGATTATTCTTAACATAGAATCCCTGGGTAAAAACATCTCCCTAAATGTTAAATACCCTGGCTAGGGATGTGGCTCAGTGGTAGAGTGTTGCCTAGCATACGCCAAAGCTCTGGATTTGAACCCTATGCCCCAAGATCAAGTACCCCAAATTATATGTAAATATAAACTACAATACTTTGACACATTATGTTTCAGTCTGTGTTTGAATATCCCCATTATCAGGAAAACCAATTACCTCTCTGGCAGCCCAATCCATTCTACCTGCTTCTTAGAAAGTTCCCTCAGTTTTAGCTTCTGGCAACTCTTAACTGCAATTCGTTCTTTTTCATGAAGCCCCACCGCACCCCTCTTCTTCAGTGCAGGCTTCTGGTTCTTAGTCTTCAATGATGCACCCCCAGGCCCACTGGCATTGTTAGAAATCTCTTTCATGGGTTCACAGGCAGTCTGAAGAGCAGCACCTGGACTTGCCATCCGTGTTCCAGGTGTGGAAGAAAGCAGAACCCAAGCCTGGGCACTTTGCTGGTTCTCCATTTGAAAAATGACCAGAAGAAAAGCACAGGGAAGCAGGGCATTCTTCCTGTCTGTCTCTCCATGCCACTGTCCCTGCAGGCAGTGGAATCTTTATGCTCCCACTCCTAGGGGATTTGTGCTGCAAAGTCATGGTGACAAGTTGCCCTGGGATCAATGGCTTAGCTTTTAGTTTCCAGGGTCTTCTACTCCTCAGTAATACTGGGGTGGGGATGGGTGATGGCAGAAAGAGCAGCGAGGGCAGAGTGCCTTAGAAGCAAGAGACAAAAGAGACGACCTGAGAATAGGAAGGAGATGGAGATCACCCACAAGGTGTCCAAGACCTTTGCGGCCACACTGCTCAAGAGATGTGACAGATGTCTGGGAAACCAACAGGGATGGGTGGTAGATATTGAGGATTCCACCTGGGTAAATACTCCTGGGCCCAAGCTCACCATGGAAATAACTGAGACACTTGTTCTCATGGAACACTGCCCTCCCCATGTGAGCTTTGGGAGTACAGTGATAGATTGGTAATGAAGGCATCTTCCTCCCGTTTTCTGGCCACCAGTTATGTCTCCCAAACTTAGATGTGATCCCTGGGGATGGAGAAGAGCCTCCGTCATGGATGGAAAGTTACTTTCCTCCCAGCTCACCCATTTGTAGATTTAAAGAAAATGAAATACTTTGATTGTTTTTATACTTGCACTTGTATAAATTTATTCCTACTATAACTGTGTGAAATATTGCGAAGAGACTCAAAAGGCTTCTTACATGAATGAAAGTGCTATGTAAGTGGAGATAATACTTTCATGTCACTTAGTGACAAATGGAGGTGTGGCCCAATAGAAAGCAATGTGACCCCTGTCATGTCACGTTACTCTGTGTCTTACTTCCTCCTCTGATAACTGGAGATAATAACCATGGTTTCTTAAAACTACTGATGGCATTCCAAATTTTCATGCAGATGGCCATATTAAATGTTTCTAATAACCATAGGACTTGTAAAGATTGTTTAGAATATAGGTTAAAGGCTCGGGCTCCGGGTGAAAGCATATGCATTTAAACTCTGGCTCTGTGTGGCTCTGGGCTGGTTCTCTTCCAGCACTTTGGCTTCTTCATTCATAAAATGAGGATAATAATAGTAGCTAGGTTGTATGGTTTTCTGAGAATTGATGATACAACCACATAACATTCCTAGCAAAGTACTTGGTACATGCTGAATGCTAATTGACTATTATGCATTGTGGAAATTGAGGTGAAAACATTTTGTAGATTTAAACACATCATAGATATCTAAGTCATTATCATTTTAAGTACTTGGTATTTCAGCTGATTTGAAAAGAAATTTTCCTATCTTTAAAAATAAATTAAACATCTGGACTTAAAACATATATAATTGTAACAAGAGGAGAGAAAATATTTAAATCCACAGATGGGGACTGTTACTTATTTAGGCCTAAAAATAACTTAATACTATGATATAATTCAGATTGCATTCCATAAATATTCATCACATGATTAAGTGATGGAGAATTAAAGGTACAGAACTCAAAATGTCTTTTGTGCATATATGTCTGAATATGAACATCTTTAAAATTAAGCAGTTTTCTGTCATCTGCCAGGCAGATGATACAAAGGTCTAATCAATAATTCATCCCAGCAAAGAAACTCATTAATCAGCCAAGGATATGACACAAATCCTGTCATGAAGTGTTGTTTGGACTAAATAAGATGACTTAATTTAGTGCAAAGTGAATATCCCAGCTCTCTATAAATCATTCACTCTGGGATTAAACATTATAGATTACTCCATTACATATGCATCCCGGGCCTGGACTTCAATATCACTTGCCCCTGAAGCACGGCCAATCCAGTGTTTGTGGAGTCTCTTTAAAGCTACCAGTTCCACGGGGGAGAACACAAGCAAAATAAAGAAGTGCCTCAGGGACGGCAAGGGATCCTTAGAGCCAGCCACTCTGACACTCTGTACCCATTCTGAAGGCTTTGTCACTCTTCTGTGGGAGTACTACTGGGAATGGAGCCTTGGTTTGCCAAAATGGATTCATTCATTTCAGCTAAAACTTTTTTTCCCCTTCAAATGGCAGAAAGCCCAATCCAAAGGGGCTTAAGGAAAATGGGAATCTATTTCCTCGTATCACGGAGAATGAACCACCTAAAATCATAATTTCAGTCTTGGCACCAGAGAGACTCAACCCGTGTCCCCATAGTCTTGTTTTATTCCCCTATCTAAGCTCCGTGTCCCTCCGAACAGGCCCTCCCCATGGGGAACACAAAGGCGGCAGCAGCTGCCCATTCCCAACTTTGAGCCAACGGGAAAAGATCAGCACTCTCGGTAGCGCAAAGAAGGGGGTCTCAGGATTCTGTGTCACCTTGGCGGCAAGGCCCACCCCTTACCCATTACGTGTTGTGAGTGGGAGGGGTCGCGTGCAGTGCTCTGATTGGCTATGCTCAACTCTCAGTCCATTGCTGGAGGAAAATGAGTCAGCTCCAGGCTAACTACAAATAATGAAGGAGAAGAGAGGCGTCAGAGGAATCGGTCCAAATAAAAAAGGAAAATTAATAATGCTAAGTGACCACAGCCTATTTCTACATCGGTACTCACCCCTGTAAGCTATTCCAGCAATGCAGTCTCTCAGCTAGATAGAAATTGATTTCTGGAATTTCCATTCCCAGTCCTAGATTTGCCTTCTAGACTCAGATTGAACAAGATTACTACCCCTTCCCAATGACCATCCTTCAACCCTTTGTAGACGACATCAGATTCCCCTTGGTCTGCTCTCTTTCAGGATAAATGCATCAGGTACTGGCACTTGGACTTCTTGAATTGGAAATAAATCAGTGCATGCTATCAGGCAGGTATCAGTTTCTTATTATGAAAACTCAGCACAGTTGGGCTGGCATTTGGCTCACTTGGTAGAGTGCTCCTCCTCATTCTCTGAGGCCCTGGGTTCGATCCCCAGCACCACAAAAATGGGAGAAGAATGTGGCAATCCACTCCCAAAGCAATCCAGCAACAATCAGCCATTGAAAACCCTATGAGGGTGGCTATGAGTTGGACACAGTTCGACAGCACCTGACAACAATAAGCACAGTTGGTCCTTATCTGTGGGTTCTGCACCTGCAGACTCAGCCAACAGCAGGTGAATATATTTTTTAAAAAATCGTGTATGTACTGAATGTTCAGACTTTTTTCCCTGTTATTGTTTCCTAAGCAATATAGGATAACAACTACTTTTGTAGTATTTACACCATATTTTACATTACAAGCAATGTAGATATGATTTAAAGTGTTCAAGAGGATGTGTATAGGTACCGTGCAGATACTACACTATTTTATAGCAGAGACATGAGCATCCTCAAATTTTGGGTTCCTCACTGGTTCCTGGAACCAATTCCCCACAGATAATGAGAGATGACTGTATAACTTTACTTTTTGTTCTGTTTATCTCTATTTTGAAAAAAGTTGTTTTCTTAAAAAACCTGATAAGAATTAGCACTTGACAAGATTATTTGTAAATTAAACATTTTCAAGGACAATCAATTCTGATAGTGCCAATTAGATGGTATGGGTCAACCATATTCTTATTAAGCCACAAAAAACCTGAATAAAATATTTTAAAATATAATTTAAAGATAAGTAAAAATTATTAGACCTAAAACTAATGAATATTCTAACCCACAGAGGTGAATGTAGAATTTGCAGTTGCTTTCATTTTGTAAGTGTCTTCTAAAGTGGAAAGGATAACTGCAAAATGAAACTGTGGTTTTGGCTTCCTTGTGGAGCTATAAGAAAATTGATAAGACCCAGGATTCATGAAAGTTAGAGACTTTTATAAATGACCACCTGTACAAACCTGGACAAAAGGGCTATACCCTGTGGTGAAGGGTGAGCAGTGGTAAAATTATTGTCACATGGGTTTATAATCTGCCTCCAAGTCATCTAATTAATTCATGGAACTTAAAGGCTTGAACTTGAATTAACGGTGGTGTAAAAAGATGCCAGGGGGCTGGGGTTTACAAGGGCTAGGGTTTAGCTCAGTGGGTAGAGCTCTGCACTGCAGTCTCTGAGGTCCCGAGTTCAATTCCCAGCACCGCAAAAATGGGAGAAGGGCGTGGCAATCCACTCCCAAGGCAATCCCGAAACAGTCAGCGATTGAAAACCCTATGAGGGTCGCTATGAGTCGGATACCGACTCGACGGCACCTAACAACAAGGGTTTAGCTCAGTTGGCAGAGTGCTGCTCTACACTTTCTGAGGAACTGGGTTCAATCCCCAGCACTGCTAAAATGGAAGAAGGGTGTGGTAGTCCACTCCTGAAGCAATCCCGAAACAATTGGCCATCTAAAGCCCTATGAGGGTTGCTATGAGTCACACATGGCTAGAGGGCACCTAAAAACAACAACATAAAAGATGCCTGGCAAAGTAAATGTGGGTCTTTCTAAAGAAGATTATGATCTACTGGGTCTCAACCTATGATTGTAAATAATTTTCCAAATGCAATGACCTCTGTACAGTCAAACATAGCCAGGCACATAAGAAATTAAAATACAAGAACAAGAGTCGGTGGAGACAAATCATGAGAAATAGATCCAAACAGACCTTGAATATTGCTCAGGCAAGCATGGCTAGTATTTTCAAGGAAATAAAGCTAAGGCTGAGTTCCAATTCCACTCAATGGGTGGAAGAATACTCTCTTCAACAGATAGTTCTAGGACAACTGAATTTGCATATGCAAAATAATGAAGTTGGATCTATACTTCATGTCATATACACAAATAAGCTCAAAATGAATCAGTGACCTAAATGTAAAATTAAACCAAAATACTTTTAGAAGGAAACATAAGGGTAAGCCTTCATGAATTTGGATTTGGCAATATTTTCCTTGATGTGACAATGAACAACATGAATAAAACAGACAACTTGGACCTCATCAAAACTAAAATCCTTTGTGATCCAAAGGACATCATTACTAAAATGAGAAAACAAACTACAGACTGGGGAAAATGTCTGTAAATTACATATCTGACAAAGGGCTGAGAATCAGAATATATGAAGAAATCCTACAATGCCATAACAATAACAACAACAAAAACTCAACTTAAAAATGGGCAAAGGAGGCTGGCACACACTTGTAATCCCAGCAATTGGGAGGAGGAGGCAGGAGGATCACAAGTTCAATGCCAGAGGCAGCCTGCGTAACTTAGTGAGACCCTGTCTCAAGATAAAAAATAAAAAATGGGTTGGAGGTGCAGCTCAGTGGTAGAGCACTTGCAAAGTACGTGCAAGGCCCTGGGCTCCACCCCTGAGAGCCACAAAAAAAAAAAAAAAATAGACAAAGGAGTTGAAAAAATATTTCTCCAAAGCACATACACAAAGGTCCAATAAAGATACAAAGATGCTCAACATCATAACACAGATCAAGACCATTAAATACCACTTCACACCTACTAAGGTAGCTATAGTTTTTTTTTTCACAAAAAAAGAGGAAAATAATAAATGTTGATGAATATGTGAAAAAGGTGGAATATTCACATTTTGCTGGTGGGACTGTAAAATGGTGTAGCAACTGTGGAAAACAGTATCGTGATTCCTCAGAAAGCTAATCACAGAAATTCCCTTTGATCTAGCAGTTCCAGTCATATGTATATACCTGCCCCCGCCAAACAATTGAATTCAGGGACTGGAACAGATACTGTATGATAATGTTCATTGAAGCATTATTTGCAATAGCCAAAAGGGGGAAGCAATCAAAAGATCTAACAAATGAATAAATAAAACATGATATATATATATATATATATATATGGATAGATAGATATAGTGTGTATATATATACAATTGAATATTATTAAAAGAAATGAAATTCTATATATGCTATAACACAGATAAGCTTCAAAAGCATGCTATATGAAATAAGGCATATATCAAAGGACAAATATTATAACTGCTTACATGAAATATCTAGAATTGGCCAATTCATAGAGACAGAAAGTAGGATGGTGGTTGTCAGGGGCTGAAGGAAGAGGGTTGGCTAGGGAATTACTGCTTAATGGGTATAGAGTTTTTGTTTGGGATGATGAAAAATTTAAAAATAGATAGAAATGATGGTTGTACAAAATCATGAATTAATGCCACTGAATAGTACAATAAAATGATTTAAATGGAAAATTTTATGAGAAAAAAAGTTTTTAAAAAGCTAGTCTTAAATGTTTGGCAGGCACCTGGAAACTATAAAAATTGACATAGTGGATTTGAAAAAGGACCAAATATAAATTCAAGAACTGATTAGAATCCAATAAATTAAATAATTAGATCTGGCTTAAAAGAGAATCTTGAGCTTAAACACATATCAGAAGACATTATTCCTAATTCTGCTGAGACCGACAATGGAAAATGCATAAGAGAGGCAAATAAACAGAAGATATAATGAGAAAGTCTATTTTTTTTTAGAGTTAAGAGTACAGAAAGGAGAGGGAGAGTGAACTGAGGCAAATTTTTGAAGAACTAATAGCTTATAATTTTCCAGAATTGTTGAATGGCATGAATCTATAGGTTAAAGAAATCAAACACAACTTGAATTGTTGTTGTTGTTAGGTGTCATTGAGTTGCTTCTGACTCACAGTGACCATCATAGGGTTTTCAATGGCTGATTGCTTTGGGATTGCTTTGCGAGTAGATTGCCATGTCCTTCTCCAGTTTTTATGGTGCTGGGAATCAAACCTAGGCCTTCAGAGAATGGGGAGCAGCACTCTACCAACTGAGCTAAACTCATCAAAATGAAACTGCAAAGGAACAAAGACAGTAAAATATCCTCCCAATGAAAAGTAGATTAACTTCAAAAGCACAACTGTTAGATTGACAGTTGACTTCTCTTGAGAGATGATGGAAAGCAGAAGAGAGTGGTAACTGATCATCAATATGCTGAAAGAAAGTAACTGCCAACCTAGGAGGCTAAACCCAAGGAAAATATCCTCTTTAGAATGAAAGACAAATAAACACACTTTAAGATATGCAAAAACTGAGCTGGGAGTGGTGGTGCATGCCTGTAATCACAGCGGCTTGGGAAGCCAAGGCAGGAGGATTGCAAGTTCAAGACCAGAGGCAGTCTGCATAATTTAGTGAGACCCTATCTCAAAAAAAAGTAAAAAAAAAAAAAATGGGCTGGGGGTGCAGCTCAGTGGTCCAGCAATTTCTAAGCATGCAAGCACCAGGCCCTGGGTTCAATCCCCAGTACCACTATATATATATATATGTATGTATGTATGTACCATACATACATATATACTGGGTTCAATCCCCAGTACCACTATATATATATATGTGTATGTATGTATACACACACACACACACACACACAACTATATCTATGCAAAAACTATCATAGCTGACTACAACTACACCTGCGCTAAGAAAATGCTAAAGGCTATATATTAGGCAGAAGAAAAGTAGTTCCAGAAGGAAAGTCAGATATGCAAAAAGGAATACCAAGCACTGAAGGTGGCAAAAACTAAGTGAATGGTGACCGTATCAACAATATCATGTTGAAGTAATAAATTTACATGTAGTTAAAAAACATGACAATAGCACGTATCATGAGAGGATTAAATGGAAATAAAGTGTTTTAAAGTCTCAGAGGTCTACGACAGCAGTCTCCAAACTTTTTTGCACCAAGGACTGGTTTCATGGAAGACAATTTTTCCACAGATGACCAAGCTCAGGTGGTAATGTAAGAGATAGGGAGTGGCTCCAAAGACAGCTGTAAACACAGATAGTACCAGTCAGCAGTCTGGTGGTGGGGACTCCTGGTCTAAGAGGAGGGTAATAGTATTGATAGACACTAAACTAAGACAAGGTAAAGATGCAGGTTATCGCTCACACAGTTAACACAAAAAGAGTAGAAATAAATTGTAGAATTTTCAACCTAGTACAGAAAAAATGGAAAGTTTGATTTTAAAAATCTAAAAGAAATCAAGAAAGAAGAGAAAAAACACAGAACAGGTAGTTTGAATATCACAAAATATAATAATGGATTTAAGCCTAAATGATATTAATTAATTCACATCAATACAAATAAATTAATTGTTCCAGTTAATAGGTAAAGATAATCAGTCTGAAAAACAAATCTAATTGTTGTTTACAAGGAAAAAATTTATAAAAAATTTTGGAGCAGAATTTGTCACTAAACAATCTAACAATATTTCAATGAAGCATATGCTTTGAGCCAGTAATTCTATTTATAAAAATTCATCATCCAGCAATGCTCCATTAATGTACAAAGATACACATATAAGAATGTTCATTCCAGTGTAGTTTGTAATAATAAAGGATAAGTCTCAATCTAACTACCAATAGTTTGATGGTTAAATTTAAACAACCTACATAATTGAACATTATTCAACAATAAAAAACAAATAACTTGGGTTTTTATGTACTGATAGGAAAAGATCTCTAAAATATATTATAGAGGAGAGATGAATAAAGTGTCAAACAATTTGTAAAGTGTAATCCTTTCTGAATGCTAAAAAGTTAATCTGTACATTTTGCTTGTTCATGAATTAAACATTTAAGAAGAATAGGCACACATTCCCCAAAAAGGCAAAGGTAGTTTACCCTGGAGAAGGGAAACCTAAAGATGGTAGGAGAAAGGGAAAGAGATAAGGTATTTAAGCTGAGAGGAAAACAGGATGCAACTGTATGGATAGATGAAAAAAGAGGCAAGGAGGAAATCAATGAGAGTATAACCCATGATTGCATATGATTCTCATTATGTATTAATTAAAATCCTACTTTTTCTTCTTTAATTCATACTGTTATGTAAAATATGTAAGGTGATGAGTGTATAAGCAAAACTGATTTAATATCACATAACAGATATAGCAAATATGTACATCACTAACATTTATAAATAAAATTAAAACAATATTTAAGCTCTGTGTCCAACTTTTTATAATAAGCCAAAATTTTGAGTCTTTTATTTTTTGTCATGTAGAGGACTTTTGCAATGGAAAGACGCTTTTCCCTTTGTGTCCCATGTACCCATGCATGTGCACACACACATGCACACACACAACCTCTACAGATGTTTTCCTCCTGCAGGCCACGTCAGAATCCTCTTAGATAACAGTCATACTTATAACAATACACCGGCACTTTAGGCCAGGGAAACTACTCACCACAATTCCAGTATGAAGCAACTGGGTGAGATAGGGGTGTTTAAAGATGGTTGTGGTCTTAGGTTGCCTGGTAGAAAAATGTGAGGACCTCATTCTATTCTGTGGTAATCAAACTCCCATATTCATTCAAGCAATGCCATTTTTAAGAGATTTGTTGAGCTATAAGTTACATACTATAAACTCATCTATTTTAAATGTATAATTCAAAGCTTTTTAATGTATTTGCAAAGTATGCAGCCATCATTACAATTTAATTTCAGAACATTTTTATCATTCCCAAAGAAAGCTAGTGCCCATTAGTAGTTACCCCCCACTTCCTGTACCTCAATGTTGGATATCCACTAATCTTTGTATCTCTATAGATTTGCAAATGCAGACATTTAATGTGCATAAAATCACACATTATGTGGACTTTTGTGTTTGGCTTCTTCACTAAGAATAACGTTTTGAGGGTCATCCATGTTGGAGCATAAGTCAGAGCCTTGTTATCTTTTTATTGCCAAATGGAATTCTTTTGCATGGATATACCACATTTTGTTTATCAGTTTATGGACATTTGGGTTATTTCTACTTTGGGGCTCCTATAAATAATGCTACTGTCAGCATGGGGCTGGGATTTAGCTCAGTTGGTAGAGCGCTGCTCTGCAGTCTCTGAGGTCCCAAGTTCAATTCCCAGCACCACAAAAACAGGAGAAAGACTTGGCAATCCACTCCAGAGGCAATCCCAAAACAATCAGTCATTGAAAACCCTCTAAGGGTCACTGTGAGTCGGACACCACTCGACAGCACCTAACAACAACTGTGAGCATTCATGCACACGTCTTCATGTGATCTCATGTCTTCATTTTCCTTGGATATATACCCAGGAATTCAATTGCTGAGTCATGAGCTAATTGCTGAAGTGCCAGACTATTATCCACAGCAGCTAAAGTACTTTGCATTCTTATCAACAGTGTGTGAGGCTCCCAGACTCTCCAAATCCTGTAACCCTTGTGATTATCTAACTTTTTGAAAGTAGCCCCTAGGGTGTGAAGCGAGATATGATTGTGGTTTTTGTTTGCTTTTTCCTTTGTGCCATTTTCCACTGTTTAGGTCCACATGAAATATAAGTTTAAATAACCGTATGATGTCTGATTCATGATCCCACAAAATCTCAACTAAATCTTAATCTTAACAAAATCTTAACCAAATCTGGATAGAAACAGAACATTTTTCTTCTATTCCTCATCATTTACTAAGGGTGGAAAACTCTGCAGTAAAACAAGTGTAGGAGATGGATTTCAAATTGAGATAAAAAATAATGTCCAGCATATATCTCAGGGCAAGGAACCTCCAGCACATTGTCTACACTCCACACATCTGGTGATTAGAGTTCAATCATGATTCAAGTTCAAAATGGCACAATTGCCAGCTGCCAAGGTCCTCCCTCATAGTGGAAGGGCAATGGGGTGGCTGACACCAGAGACATAAGGAAGGGTGAAGAGAGGATGGTGCTATGGTTTGGGTCTGAAATGTCCCTCAGAGATCCACGTGTAAAAGTTTTAGTCCCCATTTTGGCACTGTGGGGAGGTGGTGGGATCTTTAGGAGGTGGGACCAAGTGGGAGTTTTGAGGTCTTTGGGGTAACCCCTCCAGGGAATGCTCTCTCACTCCTCCACCTCTGTTTGCACCAGCCATGAGGGGGATGGGCCTCTTCTGCCATGGGCTCCTGCCATGGTGCACTATGCCCAAATCAACAGGGCCAACTGATCATGACCTCAAAACTCTGAACCAAAATAACCCTTTTCTCTTTATAAACTGTTATCTCAGGTATTCATTTTGGTAACAGAAAGCCAATTAACACAGTGGCAACCGACAACACTATAGAAAGACACGTCATTTCTCCCATTCTGGATATATGGAGTGCCTGTGTCACCCTGAGAGAATTTAGGAAGAAATCAGAATGAAGCCAGAGCAGATCTAGTTGGGTCAGAGTGTTCAAGAAATTTAGTTGTGAACCAGCAGCATTACTGAGGGTCAAAATGGGATATGAAGAGTGCCCTGCCCTGTGGTTCACCACAGTGGACCAAGAAAGAGAGAAGTTAACACCAAGCACAGGGTCCAGAGGTAAAGCAAGCTAGAGCAGAAGGGAAGGTCAAGAAAGGTGGCAAGATGGGAGCGGCTAGGCGCTGATGTGGTTCATGGGAGCGCTCTGAGCTGAACGCTGGACTGTGATCTTCTGAGGCCTGCTTCTGAACTCTATCGGTATGGTTATGCAAAATGCAGGTTGCCAGCCCTCCTCATAGGCTCACTCAGTACCTCTGGGGGCAGGCCCAGATAGGTGCATTTTAACATCTTCTTGGATAATCCTTACACTTGTGGACGTAGGAGAACCACAGACCAAGGAACACACACTCAGCTTCTGAGACAAACCAGGAACCCCCAGGTTCAACTTTCCAGCTATCTAAGTAAACCCAATGCATCCTCATGGGGAGACTCTGCAGGAGCTAGCAGCAAATGTTAATAAACGTGCATTTATGACTCCAACCTTACCAGGACTAGAGAGACAGCTAACAGCAGCACCTGCTAATCACTGAGCACCTGCCCTGAGCCAGGTACGCCACTACGGGCCTGGCCCACATCACTCCCCGTAACCTTGTGTTTCGAGGAACATATGATTGTCATTCCCAATTTAGACCTGATGAAACTGAGACTAAAGGAAGAGAAGCAGCTTGTCATGGGTCACCCAGCTGGGCAATAACAGCTTCAGGCTCTGGGCCAGTTTAACTCCAAGACCTGTGCCCTTCCCATATGCAGACAGGTAGCAAAATATCTCAAAAACAGATTTAAAAGGGGTGATGGAGGTTGTAGCATTAGCTAACAGTGAGTCTTTGGCTAATTAAGGAACATGATTCACTATGGCGAGCCCAGAGCATTATGGTGAAGACCCTGCTGCCTTTCCTAATCATCTTGATCTGTGACCCAGAAGGTATTGTCAGCTTTTGTAATCTCCTTTAGGCCTCTTTTTCATCTCAGCAAAGAAGGGTCTGAGATTAGGTTTGGGAAGAGATTGAAAGGCAAAGCTCAGAGGAACAGATTAAAATGATGCAGAGGCTTCTCCAGTCAGGAGGGAAAAATGATAGAACTGTTGATGGACCTGCTGAAGGGAGATAAGACACCAGGCTCCTCTCCCAGGGAGGCGAGCCAGGGAAGGGAAGAAGCAGAACTCGGGAGTGAACGTGCTGAGCAGTGAACAGCGAAGAGGCAAAGAGGGGCAGGCCCGTGGGGGTAGCAAGGCCAATTCTCTAAAGGAGAGCAGGGTCACACCACTCCCTTTTCCTTTTCCTCACTTTCATTTTTAAAGTCACTGAGGGTAAAATTTTAAAAGGGGGAAGAGGTCAAATTTGAAGCAGTTTAAATGTTCGATCCAGATCATTCACTCTCTGGACCTAACTATATGACCTCATTTGGAGACAAGCCTAAACTTGAATGTCCTTGGGAATGTGAGACCCAGGGAGACACAAAAACCCTTCTAGCCTCCCACCCTCTGCCATTCCCTGACCTTCTCCAGGTGTTGTTGTTGTTGTTGTTGTTGTTGTTGTTGTTGTTGTTGTTATAGTTAGGTGCTGTTGAGTTGGGTCCAACTCATAGTGACCTGATGTACAACAGAATGAAACACTCCCCAGCGCTGTGCCATGGCCGGCACTATGTCAGTGCTTCTCTGCTATTCATAGGGTTTTCAGTGGTGACTGTTTTTTGGGAGTGGGGGCCAAGTCCTTCTCCCAAGCATGCAGCACCTGGTATTCCCAGGTGGTCTCCCAACCAAGGACTGACCAGGCTTGGTTTCCAAGATCAGATCGGATGCCAGGGTGGTTGGGCTGCAGACTTTTCTCCAGATGGGTCATATTCAGACAGATGGGGGAACCCTAAAATCTGCAGTTGAGAAGTCCTTTCTGCAGTCATTAAGACATCACTAAGGTGTTTTTTCTTCTTCCAGTTCTGGGGGCTAAATACTGGGCCTTGCACATGCTAAGCACCCACTGTACCGTGGAGCTACACCCCCAACTTCTCTTTTTGTTTTAGTTTGAGGCAAGGTCTAAGTTGCTCAGGATGGTCTCAAACTCACGATCCTCCTGCCTCGGCCTCCCCAGTAGCTGGGAGTATAGGCGTGAGCCACCGTGGCTGGTGCTAAGGTGCTTTTATACACCTGAAGGAGCTTGGGCACAGGGCTCAGCCTCTAGATTTCAGAATGACGCCAGATTGAATCCCAGTGTGAATGTAGAGCAGCTACT
This sequence comes from Pedetes capensis, assembly GCA_007922755.1. Taxonomy (NCBI): domain Eukaryota; kingdom Metazoa; phylum Chordata; class Mammalia; order Rodentia; family Pedetidae; genus Pedetes; species Pedetes capensis. The sequence continues at coordinate 49,094 of VMDO01011048.1, read as the reverse complement.
TCATCTAACTCACCTTCTATTTCTTCATCTGTCAAAGGGGAATAAAAAGAGCAACCACCTCAAATGGATATTTGATGAAATAAAGTCATGCATGGAGGTACTCAGAGCAGTACCTGGCCTACTGTAAGTGCCCAAATAACATTAGTGAGGATGATTTGCCCTATTATTAAGCCTGAGCACAAAGCTAGGCACTCAAGCGTCCAGTAAAGATGCTATTGAGCTGTTGGATTAAGGAGGATTCTTGTTACTTATGGGGAGACCCCAGACTGTTGTTTGGCCTGTGTTTCCATTTTCCTCTTCTGTAAAATGAGGCTTTACCCTGCCTCTGACAGAGCACAATGTGTTTGAAAATGGGTAGAGAAGCCTGGAGCAGCACAGAAACAGGAGTGGTTATTTTGCGAACAGTCTACCTGGCTAAAGCCAGCCAGTGTCTGCCAGGCTGACCCCATTCCACCACGCTGTGAGCTCCTGCTATCACTTTGCCTCCCCTCTGGGTCTTGTGTTTCTGCCAGCCTGTTCCTGTTGACTCGCGACACTTACATCAAAGATACAGTTTCCAAAGTTCAAGAAGCTATGTTCACAGATTTTCCAAACTTTGTGCCTTCCCTATTTCGTCTCTCAAGGACATCAGAAATGCACCAACAGTTGGAATCACGAAATGCACAATAGAAGTAAAAATGGCTCTGTAGACTGGAAACTGCCTGGGAACAGGCCTGAGGTCATTTTGGTCATTGCTTCTCCAGCTGTCTGCAGGGCCCTTTGGCACCTAGGAGACAGCCAGCAGGCACTGCTGCATGACTGCCTGTGGCAGAAGTCAAGGCTGTCTTCCCAACAGCTGCCCAGTCTCCCCCGCTAATCGACCCTAAGTTTTGAGTGGCAGCATGCACACTTGGGAGATGGTTAAGGGAAATTAGCCCTGGCAATCTCAATCCCCTTTGCCAAGGGTGGGTCTGTGACCCAGTTATGGACAATGAGAGATATGGGGAAGTCTTCCAGTAACTTCTCTGAGAGATTTCCCTTTGTGATAAAGAGTCATATTAAAGAATAAGTCCCATCTGCCACCTCCTCTCTTCTTGCTTGGGATGCTTTTGTGTGAAAGCATAGCAGAACAGTGGCAGCCATTCTGCAACCATGAGGGAAAACCCAAGAAAGTCATAAAGACAAGATTAATACCTCAACCTAAAGAAGCTGCTAAGTTAAGCTCATAACAGCCCTAAGTCCAGACTTCTAGTTACATGAAATAATTTAATCTTTATGAATTAAATACTCACTATTTTTTCATATCCTCTTACTTGCAGCAGAGTATAATCTTACTGTTGTTGTTGTTAGGTGCCATCGAGTTGAGTCCAACTCATAGCGACCAACCCTTTGTACAACAGAATGAAACACTAGCCAAGACTGTGCCATATCCAGCTCTATGTCAGTGCTTCTCTGTTATTCATAAGGGGTTTTTTTATTTTTTGTTTTGTTTTGTTTTTTTGTGGTACTGGGGATTGAACCCAGGGCCTCACACTTGCATGCTCTGCAAGTGCTGGACCACTGAGCTACACTGTCAGCCCATTTTTTTTACTTTTTTTGAGACAGGGTCTTGCTAAATTATGCAGACCACCTCTGGTCTCAAACTTGCGATCCTCCTGTCTCTACCTCCCGAGCCGCTGGGATTACAGGCATGCGCAACCGTGCCTGGTTTCATAGGGTTTTTGATGGCTGATAGTTTCAGGAGTGGGCTGCCTCATCCTTCTCCCAAGCCTAGCACCTGGTGTTCCCTGATGGTCTCCCATCCAAAGACTAACTGGTCTGACCCTGCTGAGTTTCCGAGATCTGATGGGACTGGACACCAGGGTGGTATGGTTTTAGACACAATCTTACTAAGACATTGAATAATTATTTGCTTCCTGATTAGGGTTTCCCATTGTAGTTAGGTAGAAGAGGGCAGGTAGTTGCCACTTCCAAGTTCCTGGTTGTAACCAGAGTTTCCACATCACCACCCCTCTGTGTTTACCTTATAATCTTGGTGTCCTCTCTTCATTATCCCTCTGAAGTCTTCTGAGCAGATTGGTAGGTCTACCCTAACCCCTAGACATTCTTTCTCTGTTTATCTTTCCTCTTTTCTCATTATCACTTTCCAAAGACAAAATATATATTGGCTTTCACTTACTCTAATGAGCTTCTTTCATAATAATTGGTTATAATTTTTTGTCCTTGGATTTTTTTGAGCAATTTTATTGATCATTTCTTTGAGCAAGATCACATGGGGGTACTAGACTCACAAATACTTGAAACTTTAAGCCAAGCTTTATCCTAATTAGCACCATTACTTTCCGGTGCAAAGACACCCTCCCCTTAGAGTGGTGGTGTGCAAACATTGCTGCATATTAGAAATGCATTAAGAGCTCCTGATGCTCAGGTCTCCCCATGCCAATCACATCAAGATCTCAGACGGAAGCCAGGAAGAGTATTTTTTCAGTTCCCAGATGATTCCAATGTGCAGCCAAGTTTGGAAATCAATGTTCTGGACCAGTACTCCTGAAATTCTAAAGTGCATACGAGTCACCTAGAGATCTTAAAAGTTATACTGCGTATTCGGATCAGTCGGTTGAGAGTAGGGCCTGGGGTTCTGCATTCTAACAAGGTGACCATAGCACTGGTTTGAGTCCTGCATTCAGAGTAACAAGTGTCTAGATTCTAGATCTGTAGTTTTCCATTCTGGCGCTGGACCTAAGCAAACTTAATTCTACTTGGGTTCAAGTACAGGACCATAGGAAAAGTGATCCCTACCATAAAGTCAAGTGCAAGGTGAGTGAAAGAACTGGAAGGGTGGTTGTCTTTTTTTTTTTTTTCCCATACTTGGAGGTTGAATCCAGGGCCTTGTACATATTTTCCAAATGCTCTACCTGGGCTGCACCAGAGCCTATTATTTATTTATTTATTTTATCTCAAAACACGGTCTCATTAAGTTATGAAGGCTGCCTCTGACCTTGAACTTGCAGTCCTCCTGCCTCAGCCTCCCACACCGCTGGGATTGCAGGCATGTGCCCATTGCATCCAGTTAGGGTGGTTGTCTTTGATCTCTACTTATGGACTTGGATTGACCAACCATCACAGTTTGCCCAGGACTGCAGGTAGGGGTTGGTTGTCTAGTATGTTAGACTTTGAGTTTTAAGACTGGAAAAACCTCAGACAAATTGGGACATGTTATTCATCGTAGTTACAGGGATAAGAGAGCAGCACAGCAACCAAGCTTTGCACTTCCGCATTCCAGTTCCTCTTTCTGGGAGCAGCAGCAACTCACAGGGTCAAGGGTGTACTGGGAAAGATGGCAGGGTGGTTCTGGTGAGGAAAGAAAGGCTTTGCTGCCTGGCTACACCACTAAGAACTCAGTGGTTTAATGGATGTGACTCTGGAAGGGCAATAATCAGGCAGATCCAGGTGAACTTTGAAAAATCCAAGAGTCAAATCAATGGCTGGCCATGGAGACAAGTGTGGGCAATATGGTTTAGTCCCTGCTCTATCACTTGTTTGCTGCCTGGCCTCAGTTTCCTCGGGTGGAAACTAAAAGTTGAATTAAAAGAAGTGTAAGGGTCTTTCCTGTTCCTCACACCCACCCCCAGCACTCTATAGGCAACACCGCAGAGTGGCACCTTTTTGGGCAAGCAGAGCCCTAACCCTCCTTCTGTTCTTGCTGCAGCCATGGTGGGGGTCCCCCAGAGCAGCATTAGCCTTCATCTTGCCTGGGAACCCTTCCCTCCCCTGTCCTTCGATCCTCTGAGCTGGGAAGTCCTGGTGCAGCTGTTGCTTATTTTTTTATTTTTCCCAAAGACTGTCACCTGTTTACAAATCTAAATGAAACTCTGTTTACAGATTCAGTCCTGTGGTTTCAAGTGGCTTCCTCCTTCTGCTTTTGCCTCCACCCAGGGAGCCCATGTCTCAACTTTCTGTTTTCTTTAGAGAGACAAAGAGTCTCCCCAGCCGCCCATTGCCAAGTTCCTGTTAACCTTTCATTAAGCCTGCTGACAGCTGGCCTCAGCTCTTCATGAGTTAGCTCACCACATTGCCGCTTAAATGTGTCCCACCTGGCTTCATTACCGCTCCTGCCAGATTCTCCACTTGCTGCTTCCTCTGCAAATGCAAATCAGGTTCTGAGTCAATAATATGGGGACAAGGGAAGATCACTACAAAGGCACTGGGATTGGAAAACCACTAACTCATTCAGGGTGCCAGGGGTCTGAGTAAACTAAAATCCATTTGGGTCCAATGCGGTCCCTGCTGCAGGACCCCATCCGTGAAGTCCTAAGTCACATTGCTCGCTGGGAATGCAAGGTAGTGGTAAGTGTAGAGGGCCTTTCATGCCTGGCTCAGGGTCCCACTGTGCTACAGTGAGCTGGGCAAGATCCCTCACCTGCCTGGTCTGGTTTTTCAGCTTCAAAGCATGAACGAAATACTTGCTACCCCTCGCTGCTTCAGGATTCAGTGGCTAGTTGCCCTGGAGCACGCAGCAGAGTCTCCACAATATGGTCAAGGCTTGTTACAGATGGCATGCTGTCTACTTCATTCAGCCTAAAAAGGCCGAGGTCAAGGTTGAAGAATTAGGTGGCATTAAGTCCTCAGGATTTGGTTGTGGACCTACTCCTTCAGCATCAGCTATGAGAGCCATGCACTGCAGCCAAGTCATTCCTTGTGGAAACAGAAACACAGCACGCGCCCATTCCACTGTATTCCCCATGGGTGTTTTGTCTCCTTTAGAGTCTAAGCTCCTTGAGGGAAGTGAGTCTCTCTCCCAGGCTCACCCTCCCCAGCACACAATAGACACTATATTTCTGTTTCACGATAGCCACTAATTCACTCTGATTACACACACAGAGTGAAGAAAGCAGCCCTACCAACAACCTCCCTTATTTTTCCTTTACTTTACTAATTCATTATTTTATAAAACCTACTCCTTACCCTGAGCCTCGAACTGGCTGCCTTCTCCTAGCCCACAGCCATGGTGGCTTGCCCAGGACATTGCTTTAATTCACTCCAAATCTCATGCCTTTAACCTACACACAACCATTGTCACAGCCACATCACCACTCATTGCCTCAGTTGTATCACCTGCCTGGCCCCTGAAGTCTTCAGTTTTTCACCTCAGCCTGAAATAGATAAAAAAAAAAAAAAAAAAAAAAAAAAAAAAAAAAAAAAAAAAAAAAAAAAAAAAAAAAAAAAAAAAAAAAAAAAAAAAAAAAAAAAAAAAAACAATCAGGATGTACTGATAATTACTGGTGACTGGAATGTAAAGGTTGGAAACAAAGAAGGGTCAGTAGTTGGAAAATATGGCCTTGGTGACAGAAACGATGTTAGAGATCGCATGACAGAATTTTGTCAGACCAATGGCCTTTTCATTGCAAATATAGTTTTTCACCAAAACAAACAGCAACTATACACATGGACTTCACCAGACAGAACATATAAGAATAAAACTGACTACATTTGTGGAAAGAGACAATGGAAAAGCTCCATATCAAATGTCAGAATAAGACGAGGTACTGATTGTGGATCAGACCATCAACTTCTCATATGCAAGTTCAAACTCAAACTTAAGAAAATTAGAACAAGTGTTTGAGAGCCAACATATGACCTTGAGTATATCCCACCTGAGTTCAGAAACCACCTCAAGAACAGGTGTAATGCAACAAACAATAATGATTGAAGACAAGATGAGTTGTGGCATGACATCACAGATACCATTCATGAAGAAAGCAAAAGGTTATTAAAAAGACAGGGAAAAAAAGACCAAATTATATGTCAAAAGAGACCCTGGAACTTGCCATTGAATGTCGAGCAGCTAAAGTAAGAGGAAGACATGATGAAGTTAAGAAGCTAAACAGAAGATTTCAAAACACAGCTTGAGAAGACAAAAACAAATATTGTAATGACATGTGCAAAGAGCTGGAGACAGAAAACCAAAAGTGAAGAACATGCTCTGTGTTTCTCAAGCTTAAGGAAATAAAGAAAAAATTCAAGCCTCGAGTGGCAGTAGTGAAAGACTCTACAGGGGAAATATTAAATGGTGCAGGAGACATCAAAAGAAGATGGAAGGAATACACAGAGTCATTATACAAAAAGGAATTGGTAGATGACCAACCATTTTAAAAGGTTGTATATGAAAAGGAACCAACAGTACTGAAAGATGAAGTGGAAGCTGCCTTTAAGGAATTGGCAAAACACAAGGCTCCAGGAATTGATGGAATACCAATAGAGATGTTTCAACAAACAGATGCATCACTGGAGGTGCTAACATGTTTATGCCAACAGATTTGGAAAACAGCTACCTGGCCAACTGACTGGAAAAGATCTATATTTGTGCCTATTCCCAAAAAAGGAGGTCCAACTGCATGTGGAAACTATCAAACAATATCATTAATTTCACACATAAGCAAAGTTTTCCTAAAGATCATCAAAAGTGACTGCAGCAGTATATAGATAGGGGACTGCAAGAAAATCAAGCTGGATTCAGAAGAGGGCGGGAACCAGAGAAATCATTGCTGATATCAGATGGATATTAGCTGAAAGCAGAGTATATCAGAAAAATGTCTATCTATGTTTTATTGACTATACAAAGGCATTTGACTTTGGATAATAACAAATTATGGATAACAGTTCAGAAAATGGGAATACCAGAGCACCTAATTATATTCTTGAGGAATCTATACATGAACCAGGAGGCAGTTGTTCGAATAGAACAAGGAAACACTGCCTGATTTAAAGTTGAGAAAGGTGTGCATCAGGATTGTATACTTTCATAATATCTCTTCAATTTATATGCTGAGTAAATAATCCAGAAGCTGGACTTTATGAGGAAGAATGTGGCATTAGGATTGGAGGAAGACTCATTAACAAACTGCATTATGTAGATGACACAATTCCACTTGCTGAAAATGAAGAGGATTTGAAACATTTACTGATGAAAATCAAAGAACATAGCATCTGGTATGGATTGCGACTAAATATCAACAAAACAAAAATCCTTATGACTGTGTCAATATGCAATTTCACAATAAATAAAGATTGAGCTTGTCCATGATTTTGCTCTACTTGATTCTACAATCAATACCCATGGAAGCAGCAGTCAAGAAATCAAAAGATGCATTGTTTTGGGAAAAGCGGTGACAAAAGATCTCTTTAGAGCATTGAAAAGTAAAGAATTCACACTGAAGACGAAGGTGCACCTGAGTCATGCCATAGTATTTTCAGTCGCATCATATGGTTGTGAAAGCTGAACACTGAAGAAGGGAGACAGGAGAAATGATGATTTTGAATTATGGTGCTGGAGATGATTATTGAATATATCATGAACTGCCAAAAGAACAAACAGATCTGTCCTAGAAGTGCAACCAGAGTGCTCCTTGGAAGCAAGGATGGCTAGAGTGCATCTTATATATTTTGGACATGTAGTCAGGAGGGACCAATCCCTGGAGAAGGATATCATGTTTGGGAGAGTGGCAGGTCAACAAAACAAAGGAAAACCCTCCACCAGATGGATTGACACAGTGTCTGCCACAATGGGCTTAAACATAAATGAAATCATGTGCCTGGCACAGAATTGGGGAGTGTTTCGATCTGCTATACATAGGGTCTCTATGAGTTGGACTCAACTGGACAGTACCTAACAACAAAACAACAACCTATAAAAAACCCACATATGTCTGTCAGTTTGTCATGCTCTGGGGGGCTTGCATGTTGTGATGCTGAAAGCTGTGCCACCAGTTTTCAGATACCAGCAGGGCTGCTTGTGGTGGGCAGGTTTTAGCTGAGCTTCCAGACTAAGACAGACTAGGGAGAAGGACCCAGCAACCTACTCCCAAACAATTAGCTATTGAAAACCCTATGGATAGCAGGGAAGCACTGTCAGATATAGTGCTGGAAACTGAGCCACTACCCCAGGCTGGAAAGCATTCAAGAAATTACTGGGGTAGAGTTGCTTCCTCAAAGTGGAGTCAACCTTAATGATAGAAATGAAGTAAAGCCCCTAGAACCTCTTTTTGTCAAAGTGGCACAACTCAAAATGAGAAGAAACATAGTTACTGCAACATTGGGCTCAAACAAAAAAGATCTTGTGCATGGCACAAGATCTTGTGTTGGGTAGTGCTTCATTCTATTGTACATAGGGTCTCTGAGTCAAATCTGACTCAGCTGCACTCAACAGCCTCACCACTACATATAAAAAGTCATCTAGCCCTACTTGATATTCCAGACGTGGAAATTGAGTTCCTGAGCCTCACTTTAGGCCATTTCACCCTTCAGTTTCTAAATAACTGAATTCAGCACACTAGTCATGTATTAGTGTCTTAAGCTGACATCAAGGCAAGTCAAAGAAAGCAACAATTGTGTGTCTATCACTCGGGCCAGACCTGGTCTGCTCCACACCAACAAGAGGAGCCAGGTTGCCCTAAGCCTGTCGTCCAGATGCCCAGGTGAGAGGGGAATTTTGATTACCAGCTGGAAGAATGGTGAGTGAACTAATAGGACAAGGAATCTATAGGCCGCACCAGCCAAATAATGAGGCTTTATTTTCTTTCTTCAAGGTAACATCAAGAGAATAAAAATCCAAAAGAGAGTTTTTTAGAGAGACCCGTGTCTGTTCTATTAATGATGCTATTGCCCAAAACCTGTCAGAAGCTCTTCCAAGAAATGCCTTTCAGATCAGGCTTGCTTTCCACAGCAGCCAGAAGTGCCTCTCACTCTGGCACAGGTTTTTTACATTCATTCGCTTGACAACTACTTGCTTTAATCTCTGTCTCAGGGTTCCTCATGCTAGTAGTTATTAAAGTTTTAAAGTTTAAAGTTGTTTATGTTGAGAAGCAAATTGCCACACATCATGTTCAGAGAAATTCACTTGGATCTTCCTGCCACATCTGGGCAGTCCCCGTCATTTGCCACATTTAGCTCTGAGTTCCTGGCTGCTTGCAAAATGAAATTCCCCAGGCAAGAGTTAAGATGTGATGCTAGGATCACATGTATTTATTTATTTATTTAGGTGGTACTTCGGGATGAACCTAGGGCCTCATACATACTACGCAAGTGCTCTACCCCGGACTGCACCCCCAGCCCTTTTATTATTATTGCTACTTTATTTTGAGACTGGCTTCAAACTCATGATCCTCCTGCCTCTGCCTCCTAAGGCGCTGGGATTATAGACATGTGTCGTTACATCCGGCTCTTGGGTCACTGTTAAAGATAATCAAGTGTGAAAAGAAATTAATAGAAAACAGAGATGTTATAGAAATAATCAAAATTATGGCGTGAGTCTATTCCATAATATTCCCAGCATTATGAATGAAGAGTAGACCTGGGCTGCTCATCCCATGCCAGGCATGGGATGCCAAACTCTGAAAGCCTGGCAGGAAAAGAAAGATGCAAACAATGGAAGAAGAAGGCAACTAGGAATGTGAAGTGGCCAGAAATCACGTCCCAGAGGAAGGCAATTTGGCAACTTCGAGGTTCCCCTTCCGTTATCTGGAAAGAAGCCAGGTAGAAATGTGAAGAGACATGTTCTGTGTAAGCAGAGGATTCAGGGAGGACCAAGAGGCAGCTGCCATCTATAGAGAGACTTGGCTTTGAATATTTCTTACTCTCAGACCTGCTCTGAGATGAAATGGACTCTCATGGCTGTGCTAATGAGCTCACCATCACCAAGAGTATTCAAGGATAGTGTGAAAGGTCACTTAGCAGAGACACTGCTGAGATGACTGAAGCATGAGGCAGAGAAGATGTGTGTGAAGTTAAAACAGGATTGGATTATGATATCAGGAAAAGGTAGGGCTTAAAAAGAAATGAAGCCATCGCACACTTACTTGGACACTTCAAGTGCCCCCCCAACCCCTGTGCTCAATCCTAAGAGAAAGTCACAAGTTGGAGAGCAAAGAGCCCATTTTCATCGCTCCTTCCATGCTCCAGGTCACTGGCGACAGTTTTGCTTTCTTCAGTGTCATCCAGCCTGTAAAGAGAGAAGGAAGGCTGATGGAGGAGAAGGCCAAGACAAGCAGGGGAACAAAAAAAAAAGTTTAAGACAAAACACAGATGATGCTAAATTACAATGCCACCAGGCAAAGATTGTTGTTGTTGTTAGGTGCCATTGAGTCCTGCCCGACTCATAGTGACCCTCACAGGGCTTTCAATGGCTGATTGTTTAGGGATTGCCTTGGGAGTGGATTGCCACATCCTTCTCCTGTTTTTAAGGTGCTAGGAATCGAACTCAGGACCTCAGAGACTGCAGAGTAGTGCTCTACCAACTGAGCTAAATCCCAGCCCCAGCCAAAGATTAGGAGAGCTAAAAGGGGTCAGAATCCACCCAATCCATGCCTCCCATTTCACAGATGAGTAACTGAGGTTGCGGGGTGGGCTTTTGATAGCCTATCATAATAAGAAAAGTATGACTTACTTTTTTTACCCCCTGCAGTACTTGGCCGTTGAACCCAGGGCCTCACACATACTTTTCAAGTGCTCTACTACTGGGCTGCACCCCAGCCCAGTTTTTATTTTTTATCTTGAGACAGGGTCTCACTAAATTATGCAGACTGCCTCTGGCCTCAAACCTGTAATCCTCCTACCTCCACCTTCAGAGTCTCTGGGATTACAGGTGTGAGCCATGGACCCAGCAGTATGACTTTCTTAACAAAAGATTAAGTCATGAGTGCTGGGCAGAGCAGTGCACACCTGTAATCCCAGCAACTTGGGAGGCAAAGGCAGAAGGATCACAAGTTTGAGACCAGAGGCAGTCTGAGTAATTTAGTGAGACCCTGTCTCAAAAAGTAAAAAAAAAAAATGGGTTGAGGGTTCAGCTCAGTGGTATAGCACTTGCAAAGCATGCAAGCACAAGGCCCTGGGTTCAACCCACAGTACCGAAAAAAAAAAAAAAAAAACATTAAGTCATGATCTAAGTCCACTTATTTACCAAAAGAGTCTCCAAGTATGACCTTGGAAAGTCACTTTTCTGGGCCACAGATTGATTTCCTATTTCATAATATTTACTTTATAATGAATGTTGTAGTCTCGATGCAGCTAATTAGTGAAAGCAAGGCTATCATCATGACTTACATCACATCTTTTCATTTCCTTTCCCCAAAGCTATAGAACATAATAGATATCTGAAACCCAACTCCAGAGACTCTTCAAAAACTATCTTTAAACATCAATAGCGGGGGTGGGAGTTAGGGGGATCCTGCTTCCATGGTCTCACTGAGCAGAGGAACCAAATCCCATGAACAATATCCTAGGTGTTCTTCTCACTTTCTCCACTGCAAACCCTCTGCTCAATGAACTCTCATTTAACAATGCATTCTCAAAGGGCATGGCCAGGGTTAAACACATTTCTAGCAGAGTAGTGGCCTAGCGCCTTCCTACTTTTCCATGCAATATGTCCACTAATGCCATCTGCCTTTGCATTTCCATTTTGGACATAAATACAACATTAACTAAGATAGTGGTTAATGTGACCTAATCCCCCACATTTTTTCACCTCGAATGCCATGTCTCTCCAGCCCTGCATTTCATCAGAACACAAGTCATTAAGCCACTAAGGAGTAGCTAATCATTTGTAACAGTTGTATAATCATTACACCAATCAGTCATGCGGGATGAATTACCTCTTGTGTTTCTGCAAACAATTGGTCTTCGTGACTTTCCCTGAAAAGACAAGGCCACAATGTGAGCAGCACCTGTACTAGAGGTGAAGTCCTGCAGAAAGCCCACCGCTCCCTTCCAGAGTGCAGACTTCCTAACAGTGAGATGTGCTGACAAGGAACCTGATCCTTTCCCAGGGCAAATGCTTGCTGCTTTGCCTCCAGATTGGGAATTGTTGTTGTTGTTAGGTGCCTTGGAGTTGGTCTGACTTATAGCAACCCTCTTAGGGTTTTCAATGGCTGATTGGGGATTGCTTCTGGAGTGGATTGCCCCATCTTTCTCCCATTTTTGTGGTGCTCGGGATCGAACCTAGGTTTTCAGAGAGTGTGGAGCAGCACTCTATCAACTGAGTTAGCTCCAGCCCTATTGGGGACTATTGATTACAAAATTGTTCTACCACTGTGAGCAGAAGTGGCAGACCGTTTCATTTTTGAGTCATTCAGTTCTGAGAATTCAAGTACTCGTTTGGGTTTTAAAACACTTCTTTATGACAGATACCCCAGAAGCATCCAAAGTGCTAACCAACTTCATATGAGAGCTAATAGTCAGCTTCTAATAAGTTCTAGGTTTCCTTTTGCAGAATTCACCTGGACCCAGTGTTGAAACACACAAGTATCATGACCTCATCTTGTGTCTGACTGCCCTGAAACAGCAACTTCTCTCCATTGTATGATGGCCCCCGGTGGCTAATGTCTATACTTTGCAAGAAGAACATAAACTCTGGTCATGGCTCCTTTTTTGGAGCATTTAAAAACTCTTTTGGGGCAACGTACAAGGTCATAGATCAACTTCAAAATTTAATGATAACTATGAACTCTGTTCCCGGGGGGGGGGGGGGATGTAGGCATGGACATATAAACAGGCTTGCAAATGACTTCCAGGGATTTGCATATCTCTAAAGGCCCTCTGTGGTCAAGAAAGTCTGCTTTATGGGGCCACCGATAATCACGATCATTCCTAGTTTTCTTCTTGGAGGAACCCTAGCAAAAGGATCAGGGACCCGGGGTGTCTTCAACCCTAAGACAGTGATAACAGCAGTACTTCCCGTGCACTGCAGTCATGCAGGTGGAATGAGCTAGGCACACCAAGACCGTGGTGTCAGGACTGGCACAGAGCAGGTGTCCCATCAATGAAGTTGCTCTTTGTCTTTTTTTCCTTTCCAAAATGTAAGCTCTACAAGGACAGTACATAGCCATTAGCACCTTGAGATGAGTTTACCTGTTTCCCTGGCCAGGGTGAGGACAGTGTGGGAACTGAGCCCTTTGATGGTGGGAGGAAAGAGTGTGAGGTGGAAATGGCCCACCCCCAGGCCCTCCTGGAGTCATCTGTCTCTGAAGGTACCTCTTACCTGGCCCTGCCCACCTTACCTCTCAGGATGAAGGCCAGGAGCAAAGCCAACAGCAGCACAGATCCCAAGCAGGAGGCGATGATCAGCAATGGAGGATGCTGGTCCGTTTGCTCTGGGGAGACACATGCAAGCAATTGGCCACTCACTGCTAAATGCCGTCATTACTGGATGGCAGATTGGGACACCTCCTGTCCCAAGAATGCCTTCTGGGCTCCAGCAGACACACTACACCCGCTGCATTTTGCCCAATGTGTTTCAAAGTCAACATAAAGTCAGCCTTATAAATTAGAGTAAATGTTTTTTTCTGAAAAGCTAAAACATTTTACATAGACTCTCAAATTTCCCTAAGTCTTAGACATATGGGACCATAAGGCTCAGAGGTCTGAAGATAAAAACAATAACCATGTTGTGAGCTATGTTTTCCACTGTGAAGTCTCTCCTGGCCACTGCCTAAATCCTTGGAACTCCTTCTACCCCTTTGTACTTCCTTTCATAACTGACTTTGGCTTCTACAGAAAACAAGATTAAAAAGAAAATGGAGCTCAATTTCAAATTTTCTACCACAGTGGTTCTCAAAGTGTGGTCAGGGAGCCCAGGAGCTCAAAATGATTTTCAGGAGATAAAACTTGCCATTTTCACAGTCACTTTCTCATGAGACAGATAGTGGACTTTCCAGATATGAGGCTCCCTCTTCTCCCTTGGCTTTGTCCCCTTGGTTGTCAGCTTGACTGGATTAAGCACCTATGAGATTGGTAAAGCACATCTCTAGTGTCTTTGAGGGTGTTTCCAGAGAGGGTTAACTAAGAGAAGACCTGCTTTGAATGTGGGCAGCTCCATTTCATAGGCTGTGGGCCCAGACAGAATAAAAGGTAAAGAAGAAGAAAGCTGCTGGTGCAAGAACCTCCCCCCTTTGTTTCCCAGCTACCATGGTGTGAACTGCTCAGCTCTACCATGCCCTCCCCACCCTGATGGACTGAAACCTCTGCAACCTTAAGCCAAAATTAATCCTTCCTCCTTTTAAGTTGTTTTCTCATGTATTTGGTTGCAGTGACACACGCACACAAAAAAGCTAACACACACTAATGTGAGTTGCAAAAAAAAAAAAAACAGTTAAAGAATGCCATTTTTCTCACTAATTTCATTTTCATTCAGAAAAACATTGCTAGTTGTCGTAAAATATGTTATTTATGTGAATGTGTGGCTTTGAATTAGTAAACATTTTTAAAATCTCCCAGTTTTAACTTTTAGGAATATAAAAGGTCATTGACATGAAAACGTTTGAGAAGTACTGTTCTGAGTCAGGCACTTAGGCATCTGCAGCAGCTCTCCCTTTTCTCACTGGCCAGCTGTGTTCTATGTCTTACCACCCTCTCTGATCCATTCTCCCTCACACTGAATCCTAGAGAGGAAGGGACAGCAGCAAGGGCACACAAAAGGTTTTATCTGAGGAGACACTTTTCCTTCACAGACATCTGTGCAGCCTGAAGTTTCTACTTCAAGTGACTTTAATCATTTTTGTAATAAAGGTAATGCAGGGTACCCTTGGAAAATGAGAGGAACACTGGCAATAGGTGTCAATTCTGTGGTACGTCAATAACAGTGGCCCACACAGTAGGGGATTTTGTATGTCTCTACATACTTTTTTTTCTTTTCAGAGCATCTGCACATAGTGAAGTATAATGATCAATATTATTTTTACCCAGAGTTCAAGTCTACAAATTCTTCAGCTATTTCATAACTGTTGTGACGCATTTTGCCAGCCAGCAGTTTTCTGTCCTCTCTAGTCCATCGATGCAAACAATGATGGAATTCTAAACCCTAAGTCACATGCTTCAACTACTCCACAGATCTTTACTTGTTATGATGCTTTACTTTGCATAGGCTTTTGTCATCTCAGATGCTAGGAAGGAAAAGAGAAGATGCTGACTGTATTTCCTGGGGTAGATATAAAAAACCACTTCCTGAAATAGGTATTTCAAGGCCAACTAGATTTTCAGCTGATGTGTTTAATTCTTTAATACTGTTTTTCCTTTTTGGCATAACTTATTTCTGTATGTTTGTTTTGATATGCTTTTAATCAACAGTTCATCTGCTCTCCAACATTGTTTCACAGAAGCATGTCCATTTTACAGAAGGGTAGAGCAAGACATTGGGCCAGCAGTCTGTTGATTCTGATTTTTCTACAGGCCCCAGCAATGCATCCAATACTTTTATCTGGCAAGAAAACTGGTCAGTATTTCCACTAACTGGTATTTACTGAGCACTTATTATAGGCCATGCACTGTGCTAGCTGTATCTTGGCCTCACAGAATTTACAACTTGGTGCAGAACATCAAATTTAAACCAACACAGCCACACACCACATAGCAATAATTTGGTCAATGATGAACCACCAACATAAGGATGGTATCCTAAGATTACAATGGAGCCAAAAGATTTCTATCACCTCGGGATGTCCTAGCCATACAATGTCACTGCGAAATACATTTCTCCCGTGTTTGTGGGGAAGCTGGTGTACATACCTACTGCACTGCCAATTGCATGATTATCTAGCACCTACAATTATGTACAATACATAATATTTGATAATAAACGGCTGCTATTGGCATATGTATTTACTACATTATACTTTAATGTTATGTTAGAGTGTATTCCTTCTACTTATAAAAAAATGTTTACTGTAAAACAGCATGCTGTGTCTCTCCAGCAGCAGCCTCAGGCAGCTCCTCTTTATGTGTCTCTGTGTTGCATCATTTTCTCTTGTTCTTGAGTTGATATTATACTTTCTTCACCAGAGGCTAGGAACAGTAGGCTGTACCATATCTGTCTGTCTGTCTGTCTATTTATGGCTAATCTTGATTAGATTGATATATGCCTAGGTGATTAGTAATGCACACCTCTGTGTGTCTGTGAGGGCATTTCCAGGGATAACTGGCATGTGAGACAGCAACTGAGGGAGGAAGACCCACTCTGAACATGGGCAGCACCATCCAACTGAGTAAGGGCCTGGATAGAACAGAAGCAGAAGGAAGCCTGTGGACACCAGCTCACTGTCTGCTCTCTGCTCTCTGGCTGCCATGAGGCGAGCAGCTTTCCTTCACCATGCCCTTCTGACATCATGTTTCTGCACTGCTAGAGGTCTAGCAACAATGGAGCCTTGTGACCATGGGCTTAAAGCTCTGAAACCATGAGGCAAAATAAGTCTTCCTCCTTTGTTTCTTTCAGGCATTTGTTACAGTGATAAAAAGTCTAACCCCTCCTAACACACATACCATGCAGCCTAGGTGTATAGTAGGCTATATCACTTACTTTTGCATGAGTACAATCTGTGATGTTTACACAACAACGGAATCACCTCACAATGCATTTCTCAGGATGGAGCCCCATCATTAAGTGATTCATGACTATATGTAAATAATCAAAAAATAATGTTATAGCTGTGCAAAAATTCTGTGAAGAAATGTAGGGCATCATACAGGCATTTTGTGAGTGTGGCAGACCCATTCTAAAGGGTCAAGGAAAGCTTCCATGAGGAGGTGTATTTAATTATTCATCCCTGCCAGCTGAGTTACAATGGAATCTTCCTGACAATCTACCAAATGCTAAGCACTAATCCAGGCCCTAGAGATGCTGAGATTTCTGTGGCATAGCCTCTGTGACCCTTAAGAAATTGACAGTACATTAGACAAAAGAGATCAAAAGATGACTTCAGGTTAGCCCACCAAGGTGGTACAGTCTACACAGACTTCAGGGGAGGGTGGGAAGAAGGAGAGGCATTAGCTCAATGTCACAGCTCAGCTGAAAGTCTTATTAGAATGAAGCTGCAAGAGGAAAGAGTCTTGGTCTGCACTATCTGGCACATAGTTTCTGCTCAATGAATGTTGGTTGAATTAACACCTTAGCAATGTTAAGGTTGTATAAGAATTTTCCAAGCAAGTACTAGTGACAAAGGCATTTTAGGAAGATGGGACAGCACCAGCCAAGCTATGGAGCCATGTCAAATGGCAAGCAGCTGTGAAGGCATAGGAGAGAGGCAAGAGTTTCAGAGGATGAGAGTGGGGTGGGCACAAACCGTCATAGAGAACCTCTGTTTCTTTGGTTCCTAGGCCATGAGAAACCACAGAAATGCTTCAGTACGATGAGGTCCAGCTAGGAGGACAAGAGGACAGCCCAGATGAGAGTTACCAGGGAACCTTACTGACCATCTACCACATGCTAAACTCTAATCCAGGCACGAAGAATGTTGGATTCTGAAGTTTGTTGTTGTTGTTAGGTGCCGTCGAGTCGGTATCCAACTCATAGCGACCCTGTGTAGGGTTTTCAATGGCAGATTGATTTTTGGGAGGGGATTGCCAGGCCCTTCTCCCAAGCCTATAGTATCTGGTGTTCCCTGGCGGTCTCCCATCCAAGTACTAACCAGGCCCGACCCTGTTTAGCTTCCGAGATCTGACAGGATCGGATGCCACAGGGCTACGGCTGCAGGCATCTGAAGTTTAGAGCTGTAGAAATGAAGGGGGAGGGACAGATTTCAGAAAGGCTTAGAAGGGGTTTGAGAGAATACAGATATTGAGTGTAGAGTGAGGAAGAGAGAAAAGTCTTGGATAACTTACAGGTTCCTACTAGGGACACTGCACCACTGCCTCAGTGTTGACTAAGACCAGGAGCAGAGAAAGAAGGGCAGTCATGAGTCCACAGTTAGACAAGCTGAATTTAAGGTGCCAATGGGACACTCAAAAAACTATTTGCCTACTAAGTAGTTAGTCCACCTAAATCTGAATCAGATTTAGGAGTAGGGGTGGCAACTGGAGATACTGATATGGGGGTCACCGGTACCCAAGGAGCAGTTAAAATCCTCCCAGTGCATAAGAAATCCAGGGGCTGCACATCCACCAGGAAGGGCAGGAATCCTGGAGATATCAGCACTAAGAGGTGGGTAGACAGCTACACAGTTGACAGAGGATTAACATCTAGAATATATAAAGAACTCAAAAGAATTAAATACCAAAAAACTCAAATAATCTAATCAGTAAACAGGCAAATAAATTAAACAGACAATTCTCAAAAGAACAAGCACAAATGGACAATCAATATGTGAATGGGGGGCGGGGTACTGGAGAGTTGAACCTAGGGTCTCACGCATGCTTTTTGTAAGTGTTCAACCCTGGGGCTGCAACCCTAGCACATTTTTTACTTCGTATTTTGAGACAGGGTCTTGCTAAGTTCCACAGGCTGCCTGTGGCCTAGACCTTGCAATGCTGTCTCCACCTCCTGAGTCACTGGGATGGCAGGGATGACTGCCCACCCTTGCCTGAAAAAATGTTTAATATCCTTAGCCATTAAGAAAATACAAATCAAAACTACACTGAGATTCCACCTCACCCCAGTGTCTAACTGGCATCAAGTAAACAAGCAACAAATGCTGGCAAAGACATGGAGAAAGGAACCCTGGTGCCCTGCTGGTGGGGATGTAAGTTGGTGCAGCCACTATGGAAAACAGTATGGAGGTTCCTAAAAATAACTAAAACCTGCTATACCACTCCTGAGTATGTACCTGAGAGAATCCAAGTTAGCACACCACAGAGATCCCTGTGTGTCTGAGTTTACTACAGCACCAGTCACCACTGCCAAGATATGGAATCAGCCTAGATGTCCATTGGCAGATGAAGAGCCACAACAAAAAACACAGTTATCTCATTTGCAGGAAAATGGATAGAAATGGAGATCATCATGTTAAGTGAAATGAGCCAGACTCATATGCAGAATCTAGACCTAAAAACATAGATATTTTATAATGTATATACATATATATGTGCATATAATGTATGACATGAAAATAGATAAAGGACTATTTAGAAAGAGGAAGAGGGCCCATAGGAAGGGGAACCAAGAGAGTGATGGGTGGTGGATATGAGCAAAGTACATGATACCCATGTATGAAAATTTCATAGTGAAACCTATTATTTTGTACACTAATTTTTTAAAAATGTGAGCAGAGATGTGTAAGAGGGAAAAAAATAGAGGAAATGTTCAGAGAGGTCAGAAAGTAAGAGCAATGTCAGAAGCCAAAGCAGGGAAGAAACATCCAGGAAAAATATAAAATCATATCTGCAATAAAATCCTAAAATAAAAACACCACACAAAAACTACACACTGAGAGATGTGAATATAATAAATATCTAGGCTAATGATCACTGAAATTGATCATGATATTCTCCCCTCACCCAGCTTCCTTGCACTTAAGGCAAAAGGAGAAATGTGATAGGTTTTATAAGACTGGTAATTGGTACCAGAGAACATATTTGTTCCTCTGGGAAAGTGACTTGTTCTATGTCTGGGAGCATAAAAATCCAAGGAGGAAATTCAGCATGTTTTCATATCTCACATCTAAGTTATTACTGCTTTTCTTCCTGGTATTATCCCCTAGAGCTGGAAATTGCAGGTAAGAATTCAAAACTCTTACCTCTGTTCTGTCACAATCCTCTTGTATTATAATCATTTGTTATGGATAAGCCTGAAATTGAAACCATCAAAGGGAAAGCCAGCCTGGGTCAGTTTTATTTGAAACATTTACTGATGAAAATCAAAGAACACAGGCTTCAATAAGGATTGTGCCTCAACATCAACAAAACAAAAATCCTCACAACTGGGTCAGTATACAACTTCATGGTAAATGGAGAAAAGATTGAAGTTGTCCAAGATTTTGTTTTACTCAGTTCTATAATGAACACCCATTGAAGCAGCAGCCAAGAAATCAAAAGATGCATTGCACTGGGAAAAGCTGTTGCAAAAAAACCTCTTTAAAGTGCTCAAAAGTAAAGATGTCACATTGAAGATGAAGGTTCACCTGACTCATGCCATTGTATTTTCAGTCACATCATGTGGTTGTGAAAGCTAGACATCGAATAAAGAAGACAGAAGAAGAACTGATGCTTTTGAATTATGATTCTGGAAATGAATATTGAATATACCATGGACTGCCAAAAGAACCAACAGATCTGATCTAGAAGACGTACAACCAGAGTGTTCTTTAGAAGCAAGGATGGCTTAGACTAAGGCTTACATATTTTGGACATGTGATTAGGAGAGACCAATCCCTGGAGAAGGACATCATATTTGGGAAAATGGTAGGTCAACAAAAGAAAGGGAGACCCTCATCTAGATGAAATGACACAGTGTCTGCAACAATGGGCATAAACATAAGTAAAATTATGCGCCTGGCACAGAATCGGGGAGTATTTTGTTGTGTTGTACACAGGGTCACTATGAATTGGACCTGACTTGATGACATCTAACAACAACAATCTATGTTTTAAATTGGAATTGTCAAATGCGACATACATCTTGCAAACACAAACATTACTGCATGGTAACAAACAGCACTTTTTTCCTTTTCTTTTTTAGAAAATCCCAAAAGGCCAAATGAAAAGTACTCCAAGGGCTACAACTTTGTACACAAACAGCAACATGAAACACAAGCTGATTTTCTTCTTTGTGAAAAGTAACCATGTTGGGTGGTTATGGGATGGAGGCCAGACCATCCAAGACTACTGGTTTCCATGCTGTCTGTGGTACCTGACTCTTAGATTCTCAAGGCCCTCAGCCCTGATAGGCACATTCAGATAAAGACAGGAGACTTCCAGAACTTCATATGAAGGCAATTCTGCAAGAAAATTGTAGCAGGTTGAATAGTACTCTATATCCCTCAAAATCATAACCACCAAGAACCTCGAAGGATTCTCTGCACTCCAACCTCTTACTATACACAAAAATCAACTCACAGTGAAACAAAGACTTAAACATAAGACCTGAAACTATGGAACTACTAGAAGAAAACCTAAGGGAAATGTGGGAAATGCTTTAGGATATTGGAATTGGCAAAGATTTATTTTGAATAGGAACCCAAAAGCATAGGTAACACTCCCACTTTTGTGTACTTATTATTTTTGTGTATGTTTCAGATTTTTCATCATAAAATATTTTTGAAATGCTCATCACTAATCATCTGGGAAATACCGATGATCAAAACTTCAATGAAATATCACCTTGTTTTCATTGTTGTTGTTGTTAGGTGCCGTTGAGTCGGTATCCGACTCATAGCGACCCTCTATACAACAGGGGAAACACTATTGTCAGTGCTTCTCTGCCGCTCATAGGGTTTTCAATGGCAGATTGATTTTTGGGAGGGGGTTGCCAGGTCCTTCTCCCAAGCCTACAGCTTCTGGTGTTCCCAGGTGGTCTCTTATCCAGGTACTAACCAGGCCTGACCCTGCTTAGCTTCCGAGATCTGACAGGATCGGATGCCACAGGGCTACCGCTGCAGGCTTGCTTTCATTAGAATAGCTATAATTAAAGAGAAAGAAAAAAGTGCTAGTGAGGGTTCAGAGAAAGGGGAAACTCTTATATACCTCTGGTGGGAATGTAAATCAAAACAGCCATTATGGAAAATGTCTATGTGTCAGCTTGTCATGCTTTGGGGACTTGTGTGTTGCTCCGAGCCTGAAAGCTATGCCACCAGCATCTCAGATAACAGCAGAGCCACCCATGGTGGACAGGTTTCAGCTAAGCTTCCAGATTAAGACAGACTAGGGAGAAGAATCTGGCAGCCCACTTCCAAAATCATTAGTCATTGAAAATCCTATGAATAACAGAGAAGCACTATTCAATATAGTGCTGGAAAATGAGCCCCCCAGGCTGGAAGCCATTCAAGAAACAACTGGGGAAGAGTTGCCTCCTCAAAGTAAAGTCAACCTTAATGACAGGAACGGGGTAAAGCCCCTGGGACCTCAGTGCTAATGTAGCACAACTCAGAATGAGAAAGAACATAGTAATTGAAACAATGGGCTCAAATGTATCAAGGTTGTATTCATGGCACAGTGTTGGATAGTCCTATAAACAATCCCAAAACAATCAGCCACTGAAAACTCTCTTAGGATCACTATCAGTCCGACCCAACTAGATGGCACCTAACAACAACAACATACTTAGGGTCCCTATGAGTTGCATGTGGCTCAATGGCACCTAACAATAACAACATTATGGAAACCAATTTCGAGGATCCAGGAATCCCATTCTGGGTGTATATCTGGGTAATGTAATTAGTTAACGTTCTTAATATGAAATCATCCTAGATTTGGGATAGACTCCAGTGGTTGGTATCCATACAAGAAGAGATGCCCACGTAAAGGCAACACATCCTGGGTGCCAGAAGCTAGCAAGAGGCGAGGGATTTTCTTGTCAAGCCATTACAGAGAGCACAGCCCTGCCAGCACCTTAGTTTTAGGCGTGAAGACTGTAGAACCAAGAGAGAATGAATTTCTGTTGTTTCAAGCCACCTAGTTTGTGGCACTTTGTACTATAGCATCTCTGGGAACCAACCTAAGGGGCTCACCATGCAACCTAGGAAAGAGTCAGGAAACAGACACTGAGCACATGTAAGAAGACCACATTCAGCCACAGGGCCTAGTGTTGCATGCAGAAGAATGCTTGTTGTTGTTGTTGTTAGGTGCCGTCAAGTTGGTATCCAACTCATAGTGACCCTCATAGGGTTTTCAATGGGTGAGTACTTCGGGATTGACTTGGGAGTGGATTGCCAGGCCTTTCTCCCATTTTTGGGGTGCTGGGAATTGAACTCGGGGCCTCAGAGACTGCAGCGCAGCGCTCTACCCACTGAACTAAATCCCAGCCCGAAGAATGCTTATCTGATGTCATATTCACTGAGAATGTCCCACTGAATATTTAACCCTTCTGAGCAACCCTGTGAGGTAGATATTATGCCTTGTTGCCCATGAAAAACTCGAGGCCCAAATGGGTGAATAATATGGTTGAGACTGGACTTGCGGGAGTGGTGGAACTGAGACTTGAACTTGCCTGACTTACATCAACACCTGTGCCCTTAAGGGCCTTGTTGTACTGGAGCTAAGACCATTACACCATCAAACAGTGTGCCCCAATGACTGAGAAAGAAATATTCTGGGTAGTCATTTGTATTGAATTTGAAAAAAAAAAAAAAAACAGTCCAGAATGGTGGTCTCTAAAGAGGGTTTCATGGTCACCATGAGTGTGCTTGGCCATCTGTTAAGAGTAGGGAAAATGAGAACTTCTCCTTATATTTATTTAAGTCTTGTACTTTCAACATTTTGGGGAAGGATATACTTCAAAATGTTCATGCTTATATAGAGGTATGTAGTATATGCACAGCCCAGGGTTTGATTCCTAGCACCACAAAAAATATGAATAATGCCTTTTTAAAAATAAGAATACATTATTAATCTGGTCTAGGGAATAAGAATGAGTCATTTTTTATCAAATATAGTTTGGATAATAACACCCAAAGGTGGTCACATCCTAATCTCTGAAACTACCTTATGTGACCCAAGAAACTTTACAGTGTGATTAGGTTAAGGGTCTTGAGGTGGAAAGTTTATCCTGGACTATCCAAAGGACCCTATAATCAGAAGGGTCCTTGGAAGAGGGAGGCAAGAAGATCAAAGTCAGAGAAGAGATGTGATGAGGAAATCAGAGAAAGTTGAAGATGCTCATGGCTGCTTTGAAGGTGGAGGAAACAGCTGTGACCTGAAGAAAGCAGGTGGTCCCAAGAGGCTGGGAAGGCCTGGAAGTTCCTCCCAAGAGCACCCAGAGGGAATGCAGCCCTGCCACACCTTGATGTTAAACTGCCTGGCCTCCAGAATCATGAGATAGTAAATTTGTGCTGTTTTAAGCCACCAGATTTGTGATAATTTGTTACAACATCAACCAGAAACTCATACAGTCACATTGGTCATTAAAATCTGCCAAGAAAACAGTGGCTCTGGGCTGGAACAAAAGAAACTGGTTTTTCATTTAAATTCTTTGAACCTTTGCCATGTATGTGTATTATGATACAGAAATTAATCAAAATGTAATACCAAAAGAATCTTAAATTAATCTCACCTTTCTGGAGTCCCAGCATTTAGCTCAGTTGGTAGAGCGCTGTGCTGCAGTCTCTGAAGTCCCGAGTTCAATTCCCAGCAATGCAAAAATGGGAGAAGGACCTGGCAACCCACCCCCAAGGCAATCGAAACAGTCAGCCATTGAAAACCCTATGAGGGTCGCTATGAGTCGGATACCGACTTGACCGCACCTAACAACAACAACAACTTCTGGAGTCCAAGTAGCCCTCCAGACTACTATTTGACTTTCCTATAGGATGGGAATATATTTACATGAAAAATACTAACATAGATCCCATAGTAGCTGGAATCATCACTGTGAATTAGTGAATTGGCTTTCTGGGTTCTATTTTTGTCTCTTGAGTCTTTGTTAGGCAGGGCACTCTGGCAAAACACAACTCCAGTAACAGTAACTCTGAAGAGAAGGGTCCTTCCCAAGGCTCACACTTAGCTGCCCTTACTCTGGCAATGCGGATTCTCTCTACCTCCATCAAGTATTTATCCCAGGCTTCCTAGCCAGGTGACTCTGACAGACATATCCCTTCTCTGAGCTAGAGTCTCTTCATCTGAAAATGTTGACATTTTACCAAATGATCTCCTATGCTCTTTTAACCTTTAAAATTCCAGATGTTCTGTTACAAAGAATTTGAATGACTTGAAGAAATTATCATTGCATAGTAATCTTCTAAAAGGATATAATAGTATGCATATAAGTAATGAGTGTGTCAATACTTAAAAATATGTAGAGAAACACATACATACCTCTTGTCCCCCCCCCCAAAAAAAAAAACTAAGAAAAAAAATGCTAAGACTAAATGGACTTGACTTGGAGTACACATATTATAGGTAATTAAAATGTTTTTCTTATTAGAACCTTTGTATCATTTCCAAAATTTCTCAAATGGGAATTTTTTAAATGTAAAATATTATTTGCATCATGTATTAATCACTGGAAACTCTCCAAAACACGTGAGTCACAAGTAAACTCTTAGGGTGTGTTCTCTGCTTCTCTAAGCAAAGCCATAGTAAACTCCTTACTGAAACTTTGAAGACAGCTATTAGAAACCCAGTAACCCACAGCCAAAAAAGGGTTCTACTGGTACTATTCACAAATGATACCTCCTAGATCTGTGAGTACTGACACAGAAAGATGCCCTAGATAGATAGATGATAGATACATGGATAGATAATTAGGTAGATAGATGTTGATTTATAGATGAAAAATTTAGATAAAGAATGCCTGTAAAAACTTACAAAAATCATAGTAGGACTTATGTACTAGTCAAATTCCTAGTTTTGACAAAGTATATAAGATGTTACCATTGGGAAACTCTAGAGGAATGTATGGGAGACCTCTCTGTACATTTTTCCAAATGCTTATGACTCTAAAGCTGTTTCAAAATAAAAAGCTTTATTTAAAAACTGTTTTAAAAAGAGCTACTTCTTATTGTCCAGACTAATGCATACATGGTGTACAATAACTTTGCAGTAAAGATTTGTTGAATAAATTGTTAATGAATTTTAAAGTAAATTTAAAAGAACATAAAATGATTTTGTAAAAGAAAGAAAGAGAAAGAAAGAAAAGAAGGAAAAAGAAGGAAAAGGATTCTTTGTACAAAATAACAACATATGTTACTGTGTTATTAGGAAAGAAGATCAGAAGGGATGCAGCCTGAACTGCTACAGTAGTTGTCTCACACTAGTTAAGGAAGATGGGGAAGATGGTTTCATTTTTTTTTTTCTTTCCCAAGAGCATGTGTTTATCCTATAATCTGAAAAATAAATTAACTTTAGAGGAGAAAACTACAGCATCCACACTACCACTTTTACCTTCTAAGGACTTCAGACTTAGGGCAGGAGGCTATGTTCAGTGCGTGCTCTGGGAAAGCCTCATGGAAATAGTCGCCCATCTGTCCTTTTTGAGGGAATGTCCTGTATCACTGTGCTATAGACCAAAGGTTTGCCAAGTGTGGCTTTAGGGCCCAATCCAGTTCACTCCCTGACTGGTACAGCCTGTGAGCTAAGACAAGTTTCTATGTTTTTAAAGAGCTGGGGAAAAAGTCAAAAGAAGACTTATTATTACACATGACAACTATACAGAATTTGAATTTGGTTTTGTAAGTAAAGTTTCGTTGAAGGTCAGCAGCATCCGCGTGTTTGTGTATTGTCTTTGGCTGTCTTTGTACGGCAGTGATGGAGCTCAGGGGTTGCAACAGAGATGGGACTGTATGGCCCACAACGCCTGAACTTTCTGGCCCTTGACAGAAAAGGTTTGCTGAGCCCAGGTATAGTCTCCTGCTGTAAAACCAGCCCCTGTGGAACCTGGAATTTAAATGTATTATATCTGAGCACAATTTTAACTTTAAGAGCCTTCAGATCAGACCCTAGTGTGATGATAGACTTGCCCTTCAACATGATTATGCCCGAAGAGGTGGACTAGAACCTACCATCTCACTAAAACTGTGCTGTGTGCAATTCTGAATTGGCATTTGAACTTTATATTAGAAGATCTTTTAAGAATCAGCTTTAAATATCACCCCATCCCCATGCCAATAGTAAAAAATTGCTTTAAAATTAGTAGACACTCCCTCTCAGAAGCAGTTTTTAAGTTATTAAGTAGTTGTGAAGCATGTGTTATGTGCCTAGCATAGTGGTGTGCATTTTATGTAAATTATTACATTTAATGTTTACAAAATCCACTTCACAGACATGTAAACTAACTCTGAAAGAGACTAAATTGCTTTTTAAAGGTAACACAGACAGTAAAAGAAATTTGAAACCAATTCTGAATGATTCAGAATCAAACTGTGATTATAAATGCTCTGAGAAAAAGGAAAAAGAGAGTATTAAAATCCTAATTGAAAATAAGAACTCTCAGTTGGATGCAGTGGCTCACATCTGTAATCCTAGCAACTCCAGAGGCCAAGACAGGAGGATCACAGATTCAAGGCCAGAGGCAGCCTGAGTAACTTAGCAATACCCTGTCTCAAGATAAAAAATAAAAAATGTGCTAGGGGTGCAGCCTAGGGGTAAAGCACTTGCAAAGTATGTGCAAGGCCCTGGGTTCAGTCCCCAAGTACAAAAACAAAACAAAACAAACAAAAAGGCTTCTGGTTGGAAATCAGCCAGAAATAATAGTAGTTTATCTTTTTAGGGGGTATATTTTAAAACTCATATTACATATGTTGACTCATTATTAAATTCACAGATGGTGGAACTTGTCTGTCTCTACTTCCAAAACAAAATTGGTTCCAAAATAAGTCAATTCAATGATACAATCTTAATGCAATCCTAAATTTTAAAAGTGACAAATGCCAGCCGTCAGAGAAGTTTCTGTCCTGTCCTGAGTAGCCTCTGGCCTATGCTGCCCCCTCTAGATCACTGCTGGTATGGTCTTTAAAACTTCAAAAGATAGCAAAACAGTCCAAAAATCACAATTTGAATATGCTAGAGCTGGGAGGAATACAAAATTACCTCCTCTGATTCCTTTTGTTCTTCTTTTATCAAGAGAGAAGTTGAAATCTAGGGAGACAGGTTTGTTGCTAAAGGTTTCACAGTAGCACCTAGAACCTGTATTTGCTGCCCGTGACTCAGAATTCCTATTTGCTGACCTTGCTTGGAAGCATTAACATACATCAGGAATTTAAAACTCATTTTGAAAGGAATATAACACACATTATTGAGTTTGTGTGCTTTCTTTAAATCTTGGAGGCTTCTACATGTGTCTAGTACAAGGAACTAGCAAAAAGCACTATACACCTAAACGAATAAATCCACAGAGCGGCACATTTGTGAGTCAGGTGCTCCTTAGCTCCAGTGGGCAATCTAGGGTGGGCACTATTTTTACATTTTGAACCAAAAATGAGACCAAATGTGTTGACACCTGACTTTGTCCGAAAAAGGAAGGAACGGCGAGTGCCATCACATCTCACACAGGTGAGGTGGACAGGGGAAGAGAAACCGAAACCCTAGAACCCTGTTCCTCAAGGTTGAAACTTTGCCTCAGTCTCCCACTGCTCCTGAGATGCTCCAGGGACAAAGTCCCAGTGTCCAGTCACCACCTCCAAGTGCCCCTGGTGTCATATGCCCATATCTGAAGATCTTGATGAGGCACAGAGAAGGCTTCAGTCCTCACCCTTCCCCACTGGACGCCTAAGGGCAGTGTCCAGCACCTGCCCTGCCTACTAGAGCTGACTCATGCATCCCCACAGAGGGAGGTGGGAAGGTTCACATTTCACCAAAGTCCCAGAGTGATTGATAACAGCAGTAACTGACTACGGCACACCAAGTGCTTACCACAAGCCAATGACAGTTCAAAGTGCCTGCCATGTTCGATATTGGTGACTCCACAGAAAATGCTCTGCAGTAGGCACCATGATGGCCATTATCTCACAGGGGGAAACCTGCAGCCTGGAGAAGCCAGGCAACATGCTAAGGTCAGAGCTAGGGAGGGACAGAACAAATCCCAGGGCCAGGGTTGTCCATCTACCTGCAGTGCCCAAGCTCCTACTCGCTGGGTTCAATGGGCTGTGGACATGGTGGAAGAGTTCATGTGCTCTTGTTTGGGAAACATCAGCCCTGGAAACTTAACATAACAGGAAGCAACTCATTTAGAATAGACCCCGGTCATCTGCCACCTTGGTGACTGCAGTTTCCAGAAAAGAGATCCTAATAACTATTGTTATCTTTGGTGATGATTATGAGCACAATAAAGCAGCTGGAAATGCACAAAGAATACGCCATCTCACTGGAGCTTCAGAATGGTTCTTTGAGCTGAGTGAACTCAGGCAGGTCCACTGAAAGAGGAAGAAATTGAATCTCTGAGTGGTCCCATATCTTCCCAAGGCCACATAGCTAATAATGACTGCAAGTAAATGGTAGAGCAATAGCATCTGACTCCAGATTCCACTTCTCTTCCCCTCAACCATCACACAGTCCACTATTCTGCAAGTGCAGGTGGCTAGTGCTTGACAAAAGGGCATGTGTACCTTTATTCATTGGCTGGTTATCAGTAGAAGAACAGAGACCTCACCCTGAGGTTTACCCATTTATCTCCTTGTTGTTTTTATTGTTATTAGGTGCCAGAATCAGGCCTGCCCCATAGTGACCCTCATAGGGTTTTCAATGGCTGATTGTTGCAGGGTTGTTTCAGAAGTGGATTGCCACATAGTTTCTTGCATTGTTGAGGTGCTGGGGATCAAACCCAGGTCCTCAGAGGGTGCAGAGCAGCACTCTACCAACTGAGCTAAACCCCAGCTGCCATTTATCCTAGCCACTGTGAAATCCAAGCCTCCTCTAGGAGCCTGGGAACCCCTCCGTGGATCAGCACAGAGATGTCTGGGCCTTCCACATGGTCACCTAGCTCACTTTGGTCTGGCTCTGTGCTCTATTTCAATACCTCAGGCTTCTTTTTCCCTCTGTGTTTGCTTTACCATGCTTGACAGCTGTCTTTGAGCTTATTTGGGTTGACCTTTCTGAAGGGGAGCTCTTAGATGCCAGAATTACATGGATTCAATTCTAACTTTATTAGTTGAAAAAAAAAGTTTGTATGAGTGATAAAACATAGAGATATTGTGAGTTGCATCATAAAAATCCATATCTTGTCCTTTTACTTGACCCCAGCCTGTCAGCCTGCAACTGACCGGTGTCTGCGAACAGCACTGGTGTGAGAGACAAAGCCAGCCTGCTAACGCCTTCTCGGGAGAGATGTTGACTTTGACACCTACTGATCCCTGTCTTTCTTCTCAACAGTGGCCTCTGTGAGTACAGGTGAGTGTGGGCCATGCTCTGCTTTCCTCCATTCCTTCGCAGAACTTGTACAGAGAATAGCAATTCTTCCTCCAACTTCTTTACACGTTCCCCCACTCCCACTGCCCACCATCAGCTAAGGACCAAGAAAAGCACCAGGTTCTGAAAGGGCTTAGTTTTATCTTTGAAAAAGCAGTGCAGAATAGGGAAAAGAGCTCTGCTTTGGGATGAAGAGAATCCCACTAAGGGCCTGGTGCTCCTCCTCTGTGAATCTTTTTCACGCCTGTGAGCCTCACTCATCTACTTTGTAAAATGAGGAGAGGGCTCAGCACCAGCAACTCCTAACCACCTTCCTGGGACCAGGGCTTGGCTGCCTTCAAAAGAATCTCCTGAGCTGGGCTTGGTGGTGCATGCCCGTAATGCCAGCAACTTGGGAGGCAGAGGCAGGAGGATCACAAGTTCAAGACCAGAGGCAGTCTGCGTTATTTAGTGAGACCCTGTTTCAAAAAGTAAAAAAAAAAAATGGGCTCAGGGTGCAGCTTAGTGGTACAGCACTTGCAAAGCATGCAAGTGTGAGGCCCTGGATTCAACCCTGAGTATCAAAAAAAAAAAAAAAAAAAAAAAAAAAAAGGAATCTCCTAACAAAGTTCATTAAATGTACAATTTCTTGGCCACCCCCAGAGGTTCTAATTTTGGAAGTCTTTGGTACAGTAGCATGATCTATATTTTTATTTATTTTTTATTTTTCATTTCACTTCATTTTGTTTTATTTTTTTACCCAGATGAATCAACTGTTTCCTTTTATTTATGGTCTTTTTTGTGCTTGGTCCACGAACAAACATACATACAAACTAACGTTAGTTAGTTCTCACAGTTTTACCTTTTCTCTCCTCAAGCTCTTCTGTCTTGGAGTCTCCCACAGAGCTCACACTGTCCCCACCTGGCCATCCTGCCACAACGTACAGCCAACTTTCCAAGTGCCTCCTCATCACTCCACCAGCATAGAGAATTTCCTGTTGTGCAATTGTCCCCTCCCTGGCCCTTGTCAGCTTCCTCTGACCTTTTGTTTTCTGGGTCTTATCCTATTTTTAGCATCTCCCTCTCTACCTCCTTAGCTAGCTTTTCTTCTTCCACAACACTCACCCAAGTGTTCCAATGACATGGCAGGGATGGAGGGCCCTCCCTTTGCCCCTCTTAATCTCTCACTTTATCCCACAATATATTCAGGTTATGCTACAGGAGCTCTACTTAGCTCCCTTTTGCAACAAGATAAAGTATTTAAGAGCTCAAGTTCAGGAACCAAAGAGACCTCTAGTTCAAACTCTGCTAAATTCTTAGCCTCTCCAAAAACTGTTTCTTCTCCTTTGTAATGGGCATAATAATAGAATCTTCCTCACAGATCTAGACAACGCCTCGCCGTGAGACAATGCAGAAAGCACTGAGCCCAGCTCTGGCATATAATAAGCATTCAGTAAGTATCTTTTATTAGCATTGACTTCCAAAATTGTATCTCAGCCTTGAACTACCTCTTCTGAGATAATATACAAGGCAGCATTGGCATACTGGCAAGTTCTTATTCAGCACTTACATGAATCATCACAGAAATCATTTTGATCAAAGATAAGCAGCAATGATTAAAGACACCCATCCCCGCCCAGCATCCATGAGTTAGCCCAGACCCACTCTTCCAACTGTCTGTTAAGATGTTTCTCCGAGGCATTTGAAACTGGAGATATTCCAAATTTTACTTTTCTTCATAGGGCTTCTTCACTAGTAACACATCACATCCACCCAATCCCCCAAGTGTGGAGAAACAGTTATCTATCATTCTTACTTTGTTCACCAATGCTCTGACCTCTAACTTCTAAATGACTTTGACCCTGTCCTTCTCTGTTGTCACTGCTGCCATCATCCAGCACAGATGCTTACCTCTTACTTGAGGTATTGCTGAAGCTGTGAGTAGCCTACCTGGAGCCTTTCTCCTCTCTCATATACCTTCCACCCTCTGGCCAGGGCCATTGTCCCTAAAGCATCATTCTCTATCCAGAAAACTCAGATGGATCCTCCTGACTCTAGAATGAAATATAAATTCTTTAGCCCATGGTTCAGGCCCCTGAAGGAACTAGACCATTTGCAGCTTCCTGTAGCTATTACATTAAACCAGACTATGAAAAAGCCCAGCACTTTCATGGTGTTATCAGGTTTCCCTGTGTTTGCTCGTGCTGGCCTTTCTGTCCACCTACTTTTCCTTCTTCACTGAAATTGCTTAATCAGTGAAGAACCAGCTCACATGGAATTAGTGAACTCGTCCCTGACCTTGTTCCTCCTCTCCAAGACAGAACCTACCTTTGTCTTCTTTATGGTACCCATAGTACCTTTTCATATCTCTATCCACAAACAGAGCAAAGTGACGAAGGCTTGTGATGCATATGCCTCTCTGTACCCCCTTGAGCATAGAGCCTACGGCTTGCTCATTTCTGTACATCCTGTAGCACATCCAGAGTAGCAACTAAAGATATGGCCCATATCCATGCCCCTAAAGCAAATGCTGGGGTCACCAAATGAAGATAGAAATTCCAGCTCCAACTACACTTTCCTTCAAGGACCCTTTGACTCCATGGAAAGGCAAGCTTGCTTTGGACAATGAGGCTTGGGCTTTGCAAAGAGGAAAAACATAGTCATAGAAAAAAAATTTTCCCCAAAATTATTCTTACCCCACTCTACCATCATTTGCCCTCTGGAACCAAGAAAAGGCAACTGTAAGAATCACAACCAAGGAAAGTGCTACATTACCAGAAAAATGTTCACTGTTTCCAACTTCGCTAGAGTAATATCCAAGTCCTCATGTGTATTTGGGAACATTAAATTCAAATTAGGCCTACCATTTTGATGTCATGCTGGTACTGTGGTCCATTTAGAGGCTGAGAAAAGTAAACTCTAATACTTCGGAAGGAAATATGAAACTCTCCCTCCAGGCAGCTCTGTTGAGAGACAATCATGGCGGATCCTGGGTCATGACCAGCAGTGCATGTGATCAGGAGAACTGGTTCTCCTCCCAGCTCTCTTCCTGCCCCCTAAAGGCTTCTCTCAACTCACTGGTCTTCTCTGGGCCTCAGTTTTCCAGGATTCTACATATACCACTTCCTCCACCCCCCACCTTCCACCCCAGAAGTTCTTAGGCAAAGTGCTAAGATTGAAATCTCTGAAGCCTGGCTATGTGTTCCAGCTCTCCCTCTGAGTGACTGTGTGACCCTGGGCACATCACTTCATTTTTGAGCTCCGTTCCACACAGCCAGAGAGAGGAGGTGAGGTGTGCCTTCCAGGGTCAGGCTTCTTTCAATGCAGACCGAACACCTTAAAGTGGGAGGAACATTCTGACCCAGAAGATATGTACATGGAATTACTTCTAACACGAATAACATGAATCTGGAAACCCTTGAATGGCAAACTAGACCACAGCAGCCCATTTTCAGGCATCACTTGATTTTGGAGACTCAATTATAGAGTGGAGCAACGCAAGAAGGATAAAACACCTGAGAGGTAACCGGTGATTAAAGATATCCACCCACAGCAATAAAACCAATATTGCAAGTTCAACCAAGCCACCTAGAAAGATATCACTGAAAAGCTTTCAGAATGTCAGACTCTAATAGAGAATTATGACTATTAGATTTTAAAAGCTTTTGTAACTGCCCTGAGTTTATAATTTTGTTACTTGTTAGCTGTTTCTGTAGTGTTATTAGCAGTTCAAAAAAAATCATAAACCAACAGATGTCTATGAATGCAGCAGCCACAGCAAGTCAGCTGAGGGCTGGTGGGAAAGGTCTCTTGTAACTTTTCCTGACTAGCCTAAAAATGTAGGTGTGTAAGCCGGAATAGCTGCAGAGGCATAAAAAGAGGAACTAGAAATTGTTCATGATGACCATAATTTTACCAGCCAATAATTACACACTGGGCATTTTTCCCATGCCTGTCCTCACGTTGTCGCCATCTGAAATAAGCACTATGTCATCCCCATTTCATACTCTGAGAAAAATGAAGTTTAGGGAAGGACAGAGCAGGTGATTTGCCTGGGATTGTGAAAGAAGAAGAAAATCCCCACAGAATGGTGATCTGACTATGAGCCTTCAGGTTTCCATTCAGGTTCTCTTAACTCCTACCCAAGGTTGCCCAAGAGGCTATGAGAAGAAAGGACTGGAAAGAAAGGATGCAGGGTACTGAGGCAGTAAAAGTGAGCCAGAGATATCATTAT
Organism: Pedetes capensis; assembly: GCA_007922755.1. Classification (NCBI taxonomy): domain Eukaryota; kingdom Metazoa; phylum Chordata; class Mammalia; order Rodentia; family Pedetidae; genus Pedetes; species Pedetes capensis. Next base: position 15,157 of record VMDO01011048.1, on the reverse strand, counting down.
CAGAGACTTGATCTCAGGTGACTTGGTTTTATTTTGTCAATGGTATAGTCATGTAGCTCTGTTTGCCCTAGGATCAGAGTCCATAAATAACAAAGATTGGGGCTTTGGGGAACGACTTGAGACCATTTCATACATTCCTGTTTGCAAGCAAGAAATGAAGTAATCCTCAGAGGAGGGTAAGCGTTTGTCCTCTAATAGACTTCCAAGAGGGAACAGACACCTATGCACAACTTTCATCAGTTTTCATTGTTGCTGTTTCTTTGCATTTGCGATTGAATTACAGTTCCTAACCATTTGGAGCACTGAAGAACTTTTGGAGACTCTAATGAAAGTCCTAGACTTGTCCCCCTAAAAAATATATGTGAACATACACGCATACAATCATGAAAATAATTTCAAAAGGACATGAAGACAGTTTAAAAATCCCTAAAACTGGGGTGTGACTCTCTCCCACTATCCAGCTGTGTGATCTTGGTCAAGTTGTTCTACATCTCTAAGCTCCATTTCTATGGAACAGAGATGAAGACGGCCACCCTGAGTAACACTAAGCATTTAAAACAGCCCTCAACCACAAAAGCCTTACCATCCAAAGATTACATGAAGATATGAGGAAGAAATTAAGGACAGGTAGCCAAAGAAAGAAAAGCCCACAGAAGTAGGCAGGTCCTTTGAAATGAGGCAAAACAATTTTCATGATAATGAAGAACTAGTATTATTCTATAAGAAGTTCCAGAGAGGGGATTGGGAGGAAACAGCATGGCAAAGTATCAGAGATGAAAAGACATGTCTCAAATCCAGGGCTGCCATTGACTGGACAAGGGACTTACCTTCATGGACTCTAAAATAGAGATGACACCATACTTATCTCACAGGGATTTGTGAAAATCAAAAGAAATGATACATGTAAAGTGCATAGTGTTAAGACAAAGACCTCAAAGGTATTAGCTTCTCTAATAAATTTTCTGAAAGTCCATTTCTTTACTGTAAAATGGAGATAATCTGTGTACCTACCTAGAAGGTCAGTGAGTGATTCAAATAAAAAAATAAATGTAAAAACTTTAGTTAAGTCACCAGGAAGTAGGAACTGTAGTTATTGCTGTGACTGTTTCATTGCAACAAGAAGCGGGAAGAGATCATAGTAAATGAAAAGAACACAACCTTCTATTTCAGCCTGGAAAGCTAGCTGTGTTAGTTACTTTTGTCATTGCTATGACCAGACACCTGACAGAAACAGCTTAAGGGAAGAAATATTACGTTGGCTCCCAGGTTCAGGGGTTTAAGTCCACAGTCATCGGTCTCACTGACTCTCACTGACTCTGGGCCCATAGGGAGGCAGGACATCATGGCAGCAGGGATGTGTGCAGAGGAAGCTGTTCACCTCATAGTGGAGGGGGAGGGAGGGGGAGGGAGGAGGGAGGGACATGATATCCTCAAAGACCTGCCCCTGGTAGCCTACTTCCTGCAGGTAAGTCCTACATCCCAAAGTTTCCAGAACCTCCCCAAATAGTGCCACTAATGAGGACCAAGCCTCCAACACAGCCTTTCAAGGAGGCACTTCATATCAAAACCATAATATTCTTCCCCAGCCTCTAAGAAGTTCATGTCCATCTCAAAACGCAAAATGCATTCAGTGTATCTCCCTGAGTCTCCATAGTCTTAACAGATCCAACATGGTTCAAAAACCTCAGTTCAAAGTCTCCTCTGAGACTCAAGGGAACTCTTAGCTGTGTGCCCCTATAAAAACAAAAAGAAATATATACTTCCACCAGGCATGGTGGCACATGCCTATATGATAATCTCAGTGACTTGGCAGGCAGAGGCAAGAGAATTGAGCATTCGAGGCCAGAGGCAGCCTGCATAACTTAGTAAGGCCCTGATTCAAGATAAAAAATGAAACAAAAACAAAAAATAAAAAAGAGGGGCCAGAGGTGCAGCTTGGTGGTAGAGAGCTTGCAAAGTATGAATGAGGCCCTGGGTTCAGTCCCCTAATACTGCAAAAGGAAAGAAAGACAAAAGAAGGAAAGAAAAAGAAAGAAAGAAAGAAAGAAAGAAAGAAAGAAAGCTACATACTTCCACGATACAATACCACAGAGTAAAAAATTTGCATTTCAAAAGGGAGAAATAGGAGAATGGCAAGGATTGATCAGACCTAAACAAAACCAAAACCTAGCAGGGCAAACACTAAATCCTGTACTCTACATCCTGCATCCAGGGCACATGATACAATGATATGAGCTCCAATGGGCTTGCACAGCCCCACACTTATGGCCTTGCTCTTGGGTTGGCTCCATTTGTTGTCTATGGTTTTCCTCAGTAGACTTTCCATGCTCCTGGCATCTCCAACTTCCTGTGGTTTCCACTGAAGTTTAGGCTTTACTCTCACAGTTCCACACTCCTCTCTCTCTCTCTCTCTCTCTCTCCCTCTCTCTCTCTCTCTCTCTCTCTCTCTCTCTCTCTTTTGCGCTCTCAGGTTGCCAGCCACACATTGCTGGGCCTCTCAGGTCACCCTTTGAAATCAGAGTGGAAGCCTCCATGACCCTGCAATTCTTTCATTCTGTATGCCTGCAAAACCAGCATCATGTGGATCATGCAAAAGTCTGTTGCCAGGTCAAACACTAGCTAGGCTCCCTTGGACCATGGCTTCAGTGGCCTATAAT
>VMDO01011048.1:0-7500 GCA_007922755.1 Pedetes capensis | reverse complement strand
TCTCAGAAGCTAAACTGGGTCAGGCCTGGTTGGTAGTTGGCTAGGAGACTACCTGGGAATACCAGATGCTGTAGGCTTGAGAGAAGGACCTGGAAACCCCCCCCAAAACAATCAGCCATTGAAAACCCCATGAATAGCAGAGAAGCACAATAATAGTGTTTTTTCTATTGTATGTAGGGTCACTATGAGTCAACAGCACCTAACAACAACATAGGCTTGGAAGAAGGACCTGGAAGCCATGCCCAAAACAGTCAGCCATTGAAAACCTTATGAACAGCAGAGATGCACTAACAATAGTGCCAGGTATGGCACAGTGTTGGAGAATGTTTCTTTCTGTTAAGCATAGGGTCACCATGAGTCGGACCCAACTTCATGGCACCTAACAACAACTGTATCAGAGAATTAGCCAATTCAATATTGTAAAGCTATTTGAGTTATCCAGGCCTCACCGAGGCAGCTGAAGTGCCTGGGCAAGCCTTCAAGCTATCTTATTATTCCTTTCAATACTCTTACCTCAAAATCAGAGGTCAAAGCATTCTGGGAGCCTTAACAGTACCCCCCCCACAACACATCAAGCAATGGAGCTCGTCACTCTGAGAGGCACAAGATGCAGGGACAAGAACTATTCAGAAAGAAGAACAAAAGAAATAAGAAAAGAAAGGAACAAGGAGATAGCTAGTTCACCACCAAGGAATGTTTTAAGGCAACTAAAAGCCTTTCCTCAATGAACCTCAAATGCCCAGACAGGAACTTCATCCCCAAAAAGATGGACGTGAGTCTGACCCCAACTAACCTCTCCTGCTTCTTCAATAAGCAACTCCTGCAAGGCTACTGGGAGGTCAAATTGAGAACCCCAAATGCTGACTTTTCAAAAACACAAAAGAAAAGAAACAGGAAAAAGATACCATAAAACAATTAAAAGGAACAGTTTAGTGAAACCACAACCTTGTGTGTGCGTGCACACACACACATGCATGGGCATACACGCACCTCCTGTTGTGGGCTACATTATGTCCCACCCCCAAATTCATGTTAAAGTGTCGACCCTCATACATCAGAAAAAGCTCTGAAGTCCTTCTCTTTTTGCAGAGCTGGGGATCGAACCCAGGGCTCAGTAAGTGCTCTATGACTGAGCTACGCCCCAAGCCCTGCCCCTCAGTACTTTGAAATGTGATAGCTCCATTAAAGAGATAATTCAGGTAAGATGATGTCAGATGGATGGCCTTTCATTCAATACCACGGGTATCCTTATAAGGTGGGGACACAGAAGGACAGACAGACAGAAGATCGTGTGAAGACATAGGGGGAAGATGTCCACGGATGAGCCAGCGAAGAACGACTTAGAAGAAACCAACCCTGCTCATGCCCTAGCCTTGGACTTCCAGCACCCACAGCTGTGAGGAAATTAATTTCTCTTGTCTAAGCCATCCAGTGTGTGGTGTTTGTCACGATGAGTATAGCAAACTGATACAAACACGCACCCACCCACGCCCACCAGCACGTCACCAGGTTGCCCCGCTCGGTAGGAGAAACTTGTTCTAAGGAAACCAAGATGCAGCTGGCTGGCAGGAGGGAAAGAGCAGCAGATTCCCACCTTTCGTGAGGACCGGCCCTTCAGTGATGGTCTCCGTGGTCAGAGGCCCTGGGGCTGCCTCTGAGAGGGAGCTGGGTGTTGTCAGGGGGCACGTGGTTGCTGCTGCTGTGAGGACAGAGGTGGCCATCGTCTGAAGTGGCGTCGTGGTCGTGAGGTCGGGTGTAGCCAGAACTGTCGTTGGAAGCTCCGCTGCAGTTGTTGTCCCCTGAGAGGAGGTGGTGGGGTGGGAGGTGGTCGTTGGGGCTGAAATCAGTAGGAGGTGTGTCTGGCATCAGGCAGAGGCACGGGAATGGGAGACAATGCGAATGTGTCTGGGGTCTGTCCTCTCCTCTATGTTTTTGGTGTCCCCACCTCACCCATGGGTCTGGACTGTGGTGACACTCACTAAAAGTGGGGTTCTTGCTTCCATAACTGCCACTTCCAATCTATTCTTCATACAGTGGATAGAAGAATCTTTCAAAATTACAGATCTCATTTGCCCATAACCTTCTTAAGTCTCCTGTGGGGTACTGCTTGCCAGTAAGATAGAGACGCTAGGCTTGCCCTCTGGCCAGCAAGGCTCTCCCCGCCTGGCTGTGCCTGTCCTTCCAGGCACACATCTCCATTCCCCTCTTCCTGCTTTCCCCAGCCAGCTGGCTTTTCTTCAGCTAGACACTTAGTGACCTTCCAGCTATAGGAACCTGGCACCTGCCACCTCTTATTCTCCCTCCTCCTCCGCCTGGCTGTTCCCTAGGTGGACTCCTCCCTCACCCTCATGTCTCAGGGGAAAGATCACTTTGGTGATGAGGACATCCAGATTCCAGGGTCCCATGCCAATAATCTCAGCACTCAGGAAGTGGAAGCTGTAGGATCACAAGTTCAAGGCCAGCTTGGATTACATCACAAGTTCCAGACCACCCTGAGCTACACAGTGAGACTTTGTCTCAAAACAAAACAAAACAAAACAACAATAACCAAAAAAGTGAGCCCAAAGTACATAAGTAAAGGTAAGAGTATAGCCTCCTTCAGACAGTAAAAATTGGCTTATGCCAATTTCACTCACTCCACAAACATCTAAATTTAGCTGGGCTCTGTGGCATGTACCTGTGGTCCTAGCAACTCAGGAGGCAGAGGCAAGAGGATTGCAGGTTTGAGGCCAGAGGCAGCCTCTGCAACTTAGTGAGACCTTGTCTCAAAGTAAAAGTAATAAAGGGGTTGGAGGTGCAGCTCAGTGGTGAAGCAATTGTATGAGGTCTTGGGTTCAACCCCAGTACCGCAAAATAAATAAACAAATAAATAAATCTAAATTTAGGTTCATTAGCCACAGTTTAGTCCACAGATCTTACCCTCTCTAGAATATGGCAAATTTCCATAGACATTAATGAAGCAGAAAGATGTCATTTGCTCCAACTGAACTTGGGAATGACCCTGCAGAGCGTTGAGGACAACATGAATTTTATAAAATAATAGCTAGTTGTACCAGGCAAGAAAAGAGAAGACTTGAATTGGAGTCATTTAGCTTCAGTAAACTTCACTTTCCTTTTCTGAAAAATCAGAATAATAAAACCTTCTATTGCACAAAGTTTCTGTAAGAGAAAATATACTAATATGCATGAAAGTTCTCTAAAAGCATCTGCCTGGTGCAGTGGCACATGCCTATAATCCCAGTGACTCAAGAGGTGGAGGCAGGAGGATCACAGGTTTGAGGCCAGAGGCAGCCTGGGTAATTTAGCAAGACCCTGTCTCAGGATAAAAAATATAAATATATATATCTATACATGTACATATATATATGGTGCTGGGAGTACAGTCCAGTGGTAGAGCACTTACAAAATATGTGCAAGACCCTGGGTTAAGCCCTCTAGTACTACAGAAAAAGAAAAAGGAAAAGAAAAAGCATCCATGGCAATTTCTGTCCAATGTGAGAGCACAGTGGAGTCACCTGGGCAGCTTAAGAACGTAGATACCCACCAGCCCTTGCCTTCCAAGGCTCTGATCTGTTAGAACTGTAGCCCGAGAACCTTTCAGGAAATGTTGGCACAGGTGCAAACAGAGCTCACTTTAGGAATCTCCATTTCAGACAAGCACTAAAGGTGATTGTTGTTGTTAGGTGTTGCCCAGTCTGGTCCAACTCATGATGACCCTCATAGGCAAGGTGATTAGCATTGGCATAATCCAACCATAGGCTCCAGGTAGCCTGCTCTGCACAGCTCGAGTCTTTGGGAGTTCTGCCACATTCCCAGTCTTATCAAAAGCACTGATGGTAACAGAAGGAAAGAGGACCTGAAAACCGCCAGCACTGTCTCCAAATGCCATTCCCTTTTCTTTCTGCCAGGAGTCACAAACCATTTGCTTACAGGCTGACACTGACCTACAGACATCTTTAGTTCACACAGTATTCTTTCTTATTATTTTGAAGTCAGGCAAGATGAAAAAAATCAAGATAGTTCACACAAAAATTGGGGGATCTGAAAACATAAGGCCCACATTTCTGCAAGGTGATAGACATTCCCCTAGATAAGTAGCAGCTGTCCTCCTCAGGCTGACTCAGCCACTACCTGGTAACCCCCTCCCCACAGGCCCCCATTTCTGTGATTGTCTTGGTCCCCAAGGGCATGTGGGTTTATCTGTCTGGTCCATGTTGTGGCTCATCCTTTCAAGTCCAATCTTCTCACTCACTGCTTTACCAAGGGCAGTCTCTTCACCACCCCCACAGAACCTGTAACCCACAGACAAGTGAGATTGTCCTTTCCCAGAGTCCCTTCCTTTGCTCACCTCTCCTCAGCACCAGGCGGATGTTCTTCTTCACATCGTTAAACCAGCCGGGCACCTCTATGCGACAGCAGTACACCCCGCTGTCATCTTCCCTGGTGGCTGAGATGGTCAAGGAGACGTCGCCTCTCTGGACATTGCCCTCGAGGCTGTATCTCGCCGACTTCCTCGAGATCACTCCGGTTCTATCTGCTTGGATAAGCTCCTGACCGCATTTGGAATTGGGACACTGACCTTTGCCCCAGCACATGCTGTTGCTGCTCTGAGACCAGGACAAGTGCTCACAGGGCAATGTCACCGAATAACCCAAAAACCCCGTCACCATCACTTCAGACACAGCTGATGCTGCAAGGGAAGATGGGAAAATGAAGTCACACAGACACCAATCTCTCAGACGTGAGACCCAATTTTTGTGCAAACAGATACTTTCAGGAAGATATAGAGTTGATATCTGTATGTTTCTTTAGCCCAAGTATTGATGTGCCTTTCAGCGCTGCCAAGTACCTAACTCTACATCTTCCATCCTCAAGTGGAGGCAGTCGGCCCCCGGGCTTTTAAACTTACTGCAAGACCTTTTTGTTGCAGTAAATGCTCTGATCTTGAGTAACAGTCAATAAAATAATAAAGTCTCAAATGAAAAGTCCCGACCCTGTAATCCAATTCTACTATTTCACAAAAACCCATCCTAAAACAACACTCTAGCCACAGTGGCTCACTAAGCGGACATCCTGTGCTACTGACTTGAATGCTTCACATGAGCCTCTCAATTCCAACACTGCTGTGGCGGGAAGATGAGCTGCTCAACCAGATGCCTTGTCCTTCTCTTCTTTCAGTACCAGAAATAGAAATTGCTTGTTCTGCACAATTTGTTTACCATTAGATAATATGAAGTCAGTAGGAGAGCATGGACTTTTTTTGTGTATGTGTGTGGTACTTGAGGATTGAACCCAGGGCCTCCACATACCTTGCAAGTGCTCTACCACTGGGCTTTACCCCTAGTGCATTTTGAATTTTTTGTCTGGAGACAGGGTCTTGCTAAGTTACAGAGGCTGCCTCAGGTCTTTTATTTGCCGTCCTCCTGCTTCTGCCTCCTGAGTCGCTGGGATTACAGAGGTGCACCACCACAGCTGTCTACTTATTTATTTTTAATGGGAAATAATAATTGTGTATATTTATGGGGTACAATGGGCTAGGGTTTATTTCAGTTGGTAGAGTGTGCTCTCTGAGACCCTAGGTCTGATCCGCAACACCACAAAAATGGGAGAAGGACCTGGCAATCCACTCCTGAAGTAATCTTGAAACAGTTAGCCACTGGAAACTCTATGAAGAGCAGAGAAGCGATATAATGTCATGGAGTGTTTCATTCTGTTGTACCTAGTGCCACTATGAGTCCAACCCCGCTTGGCAGCACCTAACTAACCTATGGGGTACAATATGATGTTTTGATCTATTTTGATACATTGTAGAAAGATTTAATCAAGCTAATGAACATATCTATCACCTTACCAATGTATCATTTTTTGGGATAACAGAATGAAAACTCTTTTTGAATATTGAAACATACATTATTATTATTAACCATAAACACCATGCAGTGTAATTGGCCACTAATACATATTACCCCAATTTAAAAATGTGTACTCCTTGATCAACACCTCCCCTTTACCCACCCGTCTCTCTATTTTCTGTCTCTAGGAGATGCAGTGTTTTAGATTCCACATATAAGTCAGATCATACAGTATTTGTCTCCTTGTGCCAAGCTTACTTCACTTAGCATATTTAAATGTTGGACCTAGATGGGTCTACAGGAATTACCTAAAACAGCAACTGTCACATACAAAATCCTGGAGGCTTGGGTTTATCAAGTCAACTCTATGAGATGGAATATTTCACCATTTCAGAAATGAAGCAGCAGTGTTTCCTAACCATGTTCCCCTCAGCATGACCGCAGGAGCTTGTTAAGAAACATATATTTTAGGCCAGGTGTGGTGGCACACGCCTGTGGTCCTAGCACTCATGAAGCCGACGGAGGGGGTTTGAGAGTTTGAGGTCCAGCCTGGGATACGTATCAACTTCTAGGCCATCTTGAGCTACATATGGAGATCTTGTCCAAAAGGGGAAAAAAAAAAAAAAAATGAGAACTGAGGATGCAGTTCAATCGTAGAGTCCTGGCTTATCAGGCATGAAGCCCTAGATTTTATCGCCAGCATTGCAAACAAACAAAAATACATATCTTATTGTCCACCTGTGAGTCCGAATCTTGGAGGCCGAGGCCACGGACAGGTGCATTAATGAAGTTCACCAAGTTGTTCTGATACAGCTGGCCATTCACCCAGTGGCTGGGAAACTATAGACAAGCTCTTCTAAGATTTATTCCATCTCTGACAATCTCTGAAACATTTTTGCAACTGCAAATGTCAAGTCTACTGGTTCAACTGACCATAACCATTTGTTCTAAATCCCACCATCCTGCCAAAAACTAGTGAGGTAAGAGCCCGGCAGGCTATAGCTCTCATACCCTTAGGATGATATCCTGCAACCCCATGGTTATCTGGGTCCCTGCCCACTCATCCAAGATGCCTTCTTGTGAGACTCTCCATTCACTAACATTGCTGACCTGATTGGCAAAGTTGTATAAGACATGGCCATCAGTGCCAGTTCCTCCCTGGCTTAGCCATCAGAAGCATCCAGGTATTACACCCTAGAAGAAGGTAGGCAAGAGCCCTGAGAGTCATGTGGATGGCAAGCAAAACCCAGTGCTTCCTGAATTTTTCAGAGTTAGCTCATATGATGAAAGGTCATGCCAACTTGGGCCAGCTTGCAGCCTTCCCTAAATTAAGTCTTCTCACTCTGCCACAGTGGAAATGCTTTGCAGAGTACATATGCTGTGGGAAATCTGTTTTGCTCCTATAAAACCAGGAAAGAAATATGAAATTCATTGTTGTCCCTCCCAGCTGTGTTAACATATAAAAATGGCAGCTTGTCCCTGTGAATATTTGGTAAATCAATTAAAAATATATGCAAGAATGATTTCTACTGAGATTCGGCAATTTATTTTCCTGGGTATTGTAATGTTAAAGGAGGCATCCTATTTCACAATAAGAAAAGACCCAATGGGAAAACTATCAAGGACTTAACAGGCAACTCATACATGA
>VMDO01011047.1:45511-68775 GCA_007922755.1 Pedetes capensis | reverse complement strand
TGGAAGCAGCAGTCAAGAAAGCAAAAGACGCATTGCTCTAGGAAAAGCTGTGGCAAAAGATCTCTTTAGAGTATTGAAAAGATGTCACATTGAAGACGAAGGTGCATCTGACTCATGCCATGCTATTTTTAGTGGCATTATATGGTTGTGAAAGCTGGACATTGAACAAGAGAGACAGAAAAAGAATTGATGCTTTTGAATTGTGGTGCTGGAGACGTCTATCGAATATACCATGGACTGCCAAAAGAACCAACAAATCTGTCCTAGAAGAAGTACAACCAGAGTGCTCCTTGGAAGCAAGAATGGCTAAACTGCATTTTATATATTTCGGACATGTAGTCAGGAGAGATCAATCCCTGGAGAAGGATATCATGTTTGGGAGAGTGACAGGTCAACGCAAAAGAGGAAAACCCTCCACCAGATGGATTGACACAGTGTCTGCAACAATGGGCTTAAACATAAATAAGATCGTTTGCCTGGCACAGAATCGTGAAGTGTTTCGATCTGCTGTACATAGGGTCGCTATGAGTTGGACTCGACTTGACAGCACCTAACAACAACAACAAGGATTTGTCAATCTTGTTTATCTTTTCAAAGACCCAACTCTTTGTCTCATCATATCTTTGCATTGTTATTTTAGTCTCTGTTCCATTAGTCTCTGTCCTGATCTTTATTATTTGTTTTGTCTACTGATTTTGGGTTTTACTGGTTCTTATTTTTCTGAGACCTTAAAATGAATCATTAAGTTATTTGAGTCCTCTCTGTAATGTAGACATAGCTATAAACATCCCTCTTAGAACTGCCTTTGCTGTATCCCAAATTTTCTGGTAGATTGTGTTTTCATTTTCACTTGATTCCAGGAATTTTTCATTTCTTCCCTGATTTCTTTAAGGACCCATTGATCATATACGAGTATACTGTTCAACCTGCACAAATTTGAATAGTTTCTGTAGTTTCTCTTGCTGTTGATTTCTAGTTTTATTCCATTGTGATCTTATAAGATAGAAAAAAATTATTTTGATTTTTCTGTATTTCCTAAGACTTGATTTATGGCCAACAGATCTGTTTCAGAGAACATTCCATTCGCTCCTAAGAAAAATGTATATTGTTTAGCTTTTGAATGGAATATTCTGTAGCTGTCTATTAAGTCCATTTGATCTATAATGCTGTTTAACTATGAATTATCTTTTTTGTCTAGATGTCCTATGTATTAATGAGAGTTAGGTATTGAAGTCACCCACTATTAGTGGATCTGGACTAATCTGTCCTTTCATGTCTCATAGTGAGGGTTTTTTTTTTTTTTTTTTGGTCAATAATATTGGGTGCACTGATGTTCAGTGCATATTGTTGTTAGGTGTCATTGAATTGGGTCCTACTCATAGCGACCCACATAGGGTTTTTAATGCCTGCTTGTTTCGTGATTGCTTCAGGAGTAAATTGCCACATTCTTCTCCCATTTTTGTGGTGTTGGGGATTGGTGCTGAGGATTGAACCCAGGGCCTCAGAGAATGCAGAGCAATGCTTTACCCAACTGAACCAAATCACAGCCCCATTCAGTGCATATATAATTACAGTTATTATATCTTATTGGTGGACTATTCCCTTTATTAATTTGTGGTGACCATCTTTATATATTTTATATAATTTTATATAATTTATATAATTTTAGCTTATCATCTGAAATAAAAATTGGGTACTCCTGTCTTTGCTTTGCTTTGCTTTCTTTCTTTTCCTTTCTTTCTTGCCTGCCTGCCTGCCTGCTTGCTTGCTTGCTTGCTTGCCTGCCTGCCTGCCTGCCTGCCTGCATGCCTTCTTTCTTTTTCTTTTCTTTCTTTCTTCCCTCCCTCCCTCCCTCCCTCCCTTCTTTCTTTCTTTCTTTCTTTCTTTCTTTCTTTCTTTCTTTCTTTCTTTCTTTCTCTCTTCTGTTTGCTTGGTATATCAATTCCCATGCTTTCAATTTCAGTCTGTGTGTGTCCTTGCCAGTGAGATGTGTTTCTTATACACAAAAGAGTTATTGATTTTGTCTCTTAATCCCATAAGTGAACCTGTGTCTTTTAATTGGAGAGATAAGGCCATTTACATTTAGAGTTATTATTAAGAAGTGTTTCCTGATTCTTGTTATTGTGTTGAGTATTTTCCTCAGTGGTTTGCATATTATTTATTCTTTCTCTCTTATTTATATTCTGGGTTTGCTGGGGATTTTTGTTTGTTTATTTTTGAGTTAGACATTACTGATTCTTTCATAATTTGCCTTAGTTCATATGTTCCTCTCATGCAATTTATTCTTTCCTGCACCTTTATGATTGAATCTGCCTTTGATCTTCCTGGTGTGTAGGATTTCTTTAAGTAATTTCTGCAGTGCAGGCTTAGTGGTCATAAATTGTTTTTGTGTGTACTTGTCTTAGAAGGTCTTTATTTCTTCATTGATTTTAAATAACTTTGCTGGGTATATTAATTTTTGTTGGCAGTTATTTACTGTCAGGATTTGAAATATATTATCTCATGCTTTCTTGGATTTTAGAGTTTGTGTTGAGAAGTCTGAAATTATTCTGTCTTTGTGAGTTGGTGTTCTTCTCTTGAAGGTTTTTTTTTTCCTTGTAGTACTGGGGGTTGAACCCCAGGGCCTCGTGCTTGCATGCTTTGCAAGTGCTGTACCACTGAGATGCACTCCTAGCCCCCCTCCCCTGTTTTTTTTTTTTTTTTTACTTTTTGAAACAGGGGTTCACTAAATTACGCAGACTGTCTCTGGGCTCAAATTTGCAATCTGCCTGCCCCTGCCTCCTGAGTTGCTGGGATTATAGGTGTGTGCTACCATGCCAGGCTTTCTCTTGAAGTTTTTAAAATTGGTTCCTTGTTTTGTAGTCTTGGCATCTTAAACGTAATGTGTCATGGAGAGTTTGTTTTTTCTGGTCATGTCTATTTGGGATTCTAAATGCCTCTTGTGATTGGATGTCTATTTTTCCCAAAAAATTTGGGAAAATTTCGGCTATAATTTCATTGAACAGGTTTTCTTTGCCTCTAGTTTTTTGTCAGCTCCTTTTTTTTACTCCCTAGATTCTTAGATTTGATTGTTTGATCATGTTGTAGAGTTCTTGGAAGTTGTGGTCATGCTCTTTTATTTATTTATTTTTCTTTATTAATATCTGACTACAATAGTTCCTCAAGCTTTTCTTCCACCCCTGATATTCTTTCTTCTGCTTCATCTAGTGTACTGGTGATGCTTTCCACTTTCCACTGTGTCTTTTATTTGATTTATTGAGTTCTTCATTTCTAACATTTATTTATTTGTTCATTTGTTTCAAAATCTCAATTTCCTTGCTGAATTTCTCATCCATTTTTGCTGACTTTGTCTTCTACATTGATAATTGTCTTATCTAGGTCCTGAATTGAGTTCCTTACTTTACTTGTCTATGTGTTTGTATCCTTGTTGAAGACATTCATCATTTTTACATGTTAGACTTTTGAATTCTTTGTCAGACATATCAGCTATATCAGTGTTTTTGGATTCAATAGTTAAAGATTATGGTCTTTTGGAGGAGACATTTCACCTTAATTTTCCGTATTTCTTGTTTCTGTTTTGTGACTTGTGCATCTGCTGGAATGGATATGTCTTCCTGTTTTATTTGGGAATGTTGGTGGGCAGGTTTCTCTTAAGGGCTCAATCTCTAGCATCACTCAGAGAGGAGAAGACATATCACTATAACAGTACAATAACCAACCAAACCAAATGTAGAAATACACTTAAAATCAAGTAGGGCCAACAGGTGCACCATCAATACCCATAGAATAGAAAACGGTGACAATAATGTAGAGTAAGCTATGAAGTTAAAAGTTATTTAGGGTGAAAGTAAAAATAGTAATTGCCTGAAATAAGGGGAGGAAGGGGGAAAAGAAGCAGCAAGGGTTAAGAAAAAGAAAGAAAAAGAATGTTAGGAAAAAAGAGAAAAGAGCAAAAGCTAAAACATCTTGATGGCACATTATGTGCACATTATCTAATGTGTACATTAGATAAACATAGGAGGATTAAAAAGTATAAAGCCTAAGAGATTTCATTTTTAAAAAATAAAGCAAAAATGATAGCTAAAATATAGCAAACAAAAATTAAGATATACTGGTGACAAAATATAAAAAAAACCTAAAACACAAAAAGATTAAAATGATATTAGAAAAAAGAGAAATGAGGAAAATAAAATATAACAATAACAAAAAAATCAGAGGATGGGGAGAGAGAGTATGTATGAGTTAGCTATCTGGCACATACCTTTAATCCTAGCAACTTGGGATGCTGAGGCAGGAGTGTCTTGAGCCCCAGACCAGAGACATTCTGTGTAGCTCAGTGAGACCCTGTCTCAAAAATAAGAAAAGCTGATGGTACAGCACAGTGGTAGAGTACCTGCTTAGTGCAAAGCTGGGCTCAGTCCCCAGCACAGCAAAAAATAAAAGACAATAGACAAAATACTGGAGCAGCTTCTTTCTGTGTCCTCTAACATTGGAGGCTGATGGGGGAAATTATATCAGTTAAAGTTGCAGTCTCTCATCTGACCTTGGATTAAGGTTTCAAGTCTTTGCAATTCACCTCAGGAGATGGGGTCTTTTCCTCTCCCCAGGGGCTGGGGCTACTGCCCACCTTGCCAACTTCCTGCTGCCCCAAATTCTCAATATGTTGGCATCACACCTTCCTCTTCTCTGTAATTACCTGCCACAGCTGTGTCCCAACCTGGGGTTGTGGCAGGTTAGTCCAAGACTCCCTGACCGAGGCCTAGGAGTAGTTCAGTCTCAAACAATAGGTTCCCTCTCAAGATGGCACCTAGTCTCAGCCTTCTGGATATAGAGTGTGGCAAAATGCTGACTGTCCCCACACCCCCAATTTAGGAAAAGCTACTGTCTCTCCAAATCCCCTGAATGGGCCTAACAGCTTTGAGGACTGTGGGCTTGTCCTGTGGAAATGCCAATCTGCTTACCAGAGCCATCCTTTTTGGTGAGGCCTCCTGTTCTCCTCCCCCACTGGGAAGCCCTGGCTGGAGATGTGTCCTGCTTCCTCCCTCTCCTTGCACATCCCCTTCATTCTCTGCACTCTGAGACCATTCTGTAACCTCCTTTGTGATTTCTATGCTTTTCTAGTCATTCTTTTGTTTTGGAATAGAGTCTATTCTTTCCTGTCCTGACTGCTTTGTTTCACCAGATGCCATTGACAGTCCCTCAAATCCACCCTCAAAAATTTTTAATGGTTGTCTGAGTGTGAAAAGTATTCATCTAATAAGTAGATATCAGAAGTTCTATGATTAGTTTGGTATTTTGTTGATTGGATGGTGAGTTGGTTTGTGTACATGTGCTTTTGTATGCTCACATATTATAGTTTTTAATCACCTATTGATCATTACTTTTGCACTTAAAATTCTTAGCAATAAAGACACAACTCTGATTGTGGCCAAAGGAAGCACCTGTCCATGATATGCAATAATAACCACCAAGATAAATCTTGAGCATCTTTTTTTTTTTTTTTTTACTAGATCAAACCTATTTGTAGATATACGCTTCAATTCCAGGATTCCTACCACATGACACTTCCTTGAAAAATAGACTTTAGCATGTCTTGCATGCTAATTTTGAAATTAGAATTAAATTACAAAATACCAATTACATTTAATGATGATAAAAATTCCCCTGGTGTCAGAAATATAGATGAATGTATAGTACACAGGGGAGGCAGCATGGTATATACTAAAATAGAAAGCAGTTCTATTTTTTTCTTAAAAAGGCAGTAAACTTTACTACTACTTAACAGAGAAATTAATAGTACTGTATATATTTGGGCCTTATTAAAAATGTTTTACTCATAAAGAGCAGTGATTCCTGGGGTGGTAGATAAGAGCAAGGGCCCTGGACTGGCAGGATTCAAATCCTGGCTCCATCATGGAGTAACTACATGTCTAACACAAGTTACTTCATTATTTTTTATTACATTTTTGCAGTTGACAATGCAATGACAGTACCAACATTACTGAGCTATTATTAAAAAAAGGAATGAAATAACCAATAAAACATATTTAGCATATGCTAATCATTCAGTAGTGCTAATAGCAGCACATAAGAATACCCACTCAGTGACTTTATATATGTATATGTTAGTGATAAAGTTCTATAGGGACAGTATAAAACTCAAAAACACTCTTGAATCCCAGTCCCACTATGCCCTTTCCCTTTCTAAGGGTCCTAAACCTTGTGGGCCCAACTGTAAAGAATGTACAGGATAAATCTGTATAATTATAATGATCTCCTTTGAACATGCTTAGCTCTTTTCCACTTAAAGCCATGCCTTAACGGTTCCTTTTGTATGACTTACTTTTTCTCATTTTTCCCATGTCTGGCTTCTCAATATTCAGGCCTCTATTTGGTTGCCTGCTTAAGGAGAACCTGCCTAACTATACAGTCTGTAATATTCACCCAGTCATTTTGAATTATATCACCTTATTTTAATTTTATCCCTAGCATTTACCACTTGATTTAATTTTTTATTGTCTGTTGGTGATCATTTAGGGGTCCCTGAGAAAGACCTAGAGGGGGCCTAGATGGAGATTTGTCTGACCCAGGTAGGGGCCTGAACCTTATCCAAGTTTTACCCTATTCTTAGCCCTCCCACTTGTAACCTCGGATCATAGTGATGGGAGTCCCAGAAAGAACTCCAGGGACAGAGGCTTATCTGGCCTGCTTGGAGGACTAACATCTATCCTCTGGGGCCAGCAAACTTTGTCCCACATCTTGGTATTCCACTTTTCCCCCTCCCATCATGTGATCCAAGATGGCTCCCAAACAGCCCAGCTCTGGTGTGGCCTCCTTCAATCTGATTGGCTGCCCAGAGCCACCTGATTGGTTGGAAAAGGAAGCTCATTAATTGACCTGGCCTGCTAACCCCCCCTATCAAAATTTTTCTTTTTCAAATCCCTAGTTACATAACTGCCACACCAGGCATGAGCTGCTCCCTGATTGGCTATTTCTGGGTCCATGCTCCCTTCATAGAAGCTATATAAACCACCACTGAATCTGCTAGCTTCCCTTTTGTCCCTGGCCCCTACAATTATCATATTCCCTCCACTGGACTATAAAACATCTCCATTGTTTTCTATCATGTCCCAGCACCTTGATCAGGGGCAGGCATTTAATAAATGCTTTAAAACTATATGCTAAATTTATGAATTACTCTGTAAGGATTATGGTGAAAGAATTAGAGAAAAAGAGGGAGATTCAAAATTCAAATTTAGGAAAAAGATGTTGTTAGTCCCTGCCTTCACCTGCCCTGCCCAGGCCATGAACAATATACTTGTGGATTCAGACCTTCCAAATGGTTCAGCTTCAGTTTAAGGCTTACCAGTTTAAATTTGGCATCTAATATTACTTAAAATAGGATATAGTCACCTACATGTCCCCTATGGTATAACTTTTCTCTTCTTAGCCTTTTGTAGTTCTTCCTTTTCTTAAATACTACTGACTGGACCACTGCTAAAAACTGCTGCTGCTAGGTACCACCCATTAAATTAGACCTATGTGGGTATCAGTAGTGCTCATATCAGATCCCTTTTGAATACTCATTTGTGTCAGTATTCTCATCCTGACCCATGCTTATACTTGGGTTAGTTCTCACAGTCTTTTTTGTTCTACCATCCCTTGCTGTTGAGATCCCAACATTCTTTACAGTTGGGCCCACAAGGTTTAGGACCCTTAGAAAGGGAAAGGGCATAGTGGGACTGGGATTCAAGAGTGTTTTTGAGTTTTATACTGTCCCTATAGAACTTTATGAATCCCACTGCCTTGAATGTTAATTCTTAGTTATAACAGCTATTCTCTGTTTTGGTTATTCTAGTGTCCAGCACCATTTCATGTATCCATAGGTCTCCTAATAAATACTATTTAATGTTGACAATCCTTACAAGGCCAATGGTAGGATTCTGTGCTCCGTTTTAATAACCACTGCAAAGATTAGTGCCTTTAAATGGTAATTATGGATTTTATTCGCAATTTTGCAATTTAGGTTAGGATTGGTGAGAAAGCTTGCCTGCTCACTACACAGTATCAGTGGCAAAGGCTTGACTTCCTACAGCATAGTGCTATGTTACAAGAGCAAGCAACTCAGAAGATTAGGAAGTGGAATCACCCAGGAAAGGGCAGTGTTGTTTCTGTATTAAATAGGTCAAGGGGTCATGGAGCTCAGATTCAAGGGGAACAGATATAGACACTATCTCCCAATGGGAATGATATATCAATATGATATTAATATTTTCAAATAATTTGCAGCCATGTTATTTTCAAAATAAAATGAAAGATGAAAAAAATCAAACAAGAAAACCTGTGGATGACATCATAGTGAGAAATAGAACACTATACACAAAAGAGGCTGTTGTTTTGTTTTGTTTAAATCAACGGACTCTAGGAAAGTTACCACTCCCCATTTTGGGTTACAAGTTGTTGTTGTTGTTAAGTGCTGTTGAGGATACTAAAGTACCATTTAACCTAATTACTATGAACCACACCTGTCAGCATTCAGCTCAGGCCCGGCAGAGGTCAGAGCCTTGCCCTGACACCAAGTGGGTATTGGGGACCCACTGGACCAGGCTGGTGTAGTGGCCGAAGCTGCCAAAGAAGGACTTCAGGAGACCTTCTACAGGATACAGGAAAGGGAAGGTTTATTGGGTTACTCCCCAGGTGGGTTGCAACGAACAAGCAGCCCCTATTAAGTGCTCAAGTGCTAGCTCTAAGCCTGCAGCATAGAATGCTGCAGGCTGACTGGTGTAACAGCTCAGCCTTAAAAGCACAGCTACAAGCAAGATGGTGTTCCGCTGGGCTGGAGGTCCAGTGGTCTTGACTCTCACAGCTCACCTTCTCTGCCTCCCTCCTTCCCAAGGATGGGAGGAACTTTGGGGCTCTTTGTGGCTTGCTTGTAGCCTTCAGCGCTTCAGGGTCCCTGGTCTTGACCCGTAGGCTTGCTTGGAGATCTTCCGCTGGATTGGGGAGCTCTGGATCAAGGTGATGGGGTCCAGGCAGCAGTTAAGGGACGGTGAGAGATGAAGGGATTAAGGGGGTGTGGGAGCCCTGCTTATATAGGGTCCTGGAGGGGGGGCATGTGCTGGGGTTAGCCAATCAGGGCACATTCCTGACAGGTACAGCAGGTGAACTGTCATACCTGCTAGGTAGGGGCAGTTATTTAACTGAGATGCTGGGGGTAGCCAATCAGAATTAAGGTAGTTGAGGCTGGTCAGGCTGGTTGGGGGCCATCTTTGCTCACTCGATGGGAGGGGTAGGAGTGAGTGAGTGGGATGTGGCCCTGGGGTCACCTAGGGGTCAGTCCCTCAGGCTAATATGAGGGACCCTAGTTATGGGGTGGATTTAAAAAATCCCCAGCACACACCAAGTTGGAAACCAGTAGAGGAGTACTTGAATAGCCTTAAAAAGTTAATGAAACTGTTAATTTTCCTTCCTACTATTGTTGTTGTTGTTAGGTGCCGTCGAGTCGGTATCCGACTCATAGCGACCCTCTGTACAACAGGGGAAACACTACTGTCAGTGCCTCTCTGCTGTGCATAGGGTTTTCAATGGCAGATTGATTTTTGGGAGGGGGTTGCCAGGTCCTTCTCCCAAGCCTGCAGCACCTGGTGTTCCCAGGCGGTCTCCCATCCAGGTACTAACCAGGCCCGGCCCTGCTTAGCTTCCGAGATCAGCCGGGATCGGATTCCACAGGGCTATGGCTGCAGGCTTCCTACTATTAGGTCTCTAAAAAAGAAAAAGAAACTGTATTCTGTGGAGTTCACTTTTTTGTTCTAAAAGTATTTCAGTGTGGTCTTGTGGGCAACTTGGAACATATTGTGTACTTTTTTAAAAAACCAAAAT
This sequence comes from Pedetes capensis, assembly GCA_007922755.1. Lineage (NCBI taxonomy): Eukaryota > Metazoa > Chordata > Mammalia > Rodentia > Pedetidae > Pedetes > Pedetes capensis. Next base: position 58,896 of record VMDO01011047.1, on the reverse strand, counting down.
ACCAGAGGAAAGTGATGTTAACTTTGTGTGGTATAAGTCGTATTTGAGTGAAATGAAAATATATGTGTTCAATTAACTTTGGGTTCTGGTACTCTGAAGTCAAAATGTTTTATTCATCTTTGAGAAAAAATAACAGAAGAAGATTTTTAAATTCCATTATTCACTTTAAGCTCTTCTATAAACAAAGCAGAAGCTTTGGTAAATAATGTAACTATATTTTCTTTAAGTTTTTTTCCCTCAACCTTGCATCTTACCTAAACATTTTTGGTTATCAGCTTTTTAAAAGAAGCTTTAGAGTTGTACATAGAAGGGTGAAAGGTACATGCTATTTTGAGTCAGCATCTGCAGTACTGGAACATTAAAGATCTTCACAGTTTGTTTTCATTTCTTTCCTTTTGAGTAATCAGATTTTGCAACAAATTGATTACTCAATCTCCCTATGTCACTTTTCTATAAAATCATCAAAGTTACTGTAGTTCCAACATAAGGAAATGGTCTCTTTCCAGAAAGGGTGACACTCAAAGGTCAATTCATTAAACAGTGTGACTTATAAGAGACTTCTCAGGCCTTATTCCAAAACACTGACTTTCAAAATTTAAATTGATCTTTTTTACCAGTAAGCCTGCGGTCTAGTATTTGGAGGAAAAAATGATATAAAATACATATTATGACAGATCCTAAAAAATTACATTTTTCCCTAGGATGCAATTATTAGAGAAATCACCTACTTTTCCTACTAGAAAGCATCTCATTTCCTTGAACTCTCAGACATAAAAAAGGAACCAGTACTGTTATTTGAAATCATGATTAATCAGTCATCTGCTTGGGAAATAACAGATCATGTTGGAAAGAAAACTGAACCTGATGTGAGAAATTTTCATTAGAATCCCAGCCTTACCACATACTGGCTGTGTCTTTGAGCAAGTGCTAAGTTTGAGCAACCTGTTTAGTACAGCTTTTTGTTCTCATTTGTAAAATAAGGAAAATGTTATTCATACTGACAACTTGACATGGTTTTGAGGTTGGATGATATATCAAAGGTGCAAATGCTGCAAGGCGTCATAAAAGCATAAAGTATTATAAATCATTTCACAAGCTTTAATAAAACATATATGGATTTTTGTAAAAGTTATGACTGTTAAAATTAATTTAAAAATATATAATATGCTTAATGAGATATGTTTTATTAGCCAAAGTGTAATGTTTTGTAGTAAATAAACAAGGTTCATCAAGGATAGAAACCAAGCATTGTACATCTTTGTGTCTCTGACATTTTCTAAACCAGTTCTGTGCAGGCCAAGTTGGCTGACTGGTTTGTTTGTTAAGTGATTGATCAAGAAAAATATTTATGAAGCCATTATTCATTTAGGAAGTATAAGCTGGCATCTTTTAACATTTTGAATTTCTACTAAATTCTACTATCTTTTCCATTAATAGTTATTGAGTGCTTCAGTAGTTTACGTAATAAGATTATCTAACTGAAAATGCCATCACCCCGTTACACTGTTATGGAGTTCATAGACTGAACTGTGGGGTATGTGAATGAGATGGAGTACTAGATGTTTAGTGTCCACTGTTGCAAGAACATTGTTAGTCTGAGGTCAGTGTGGCCAAGAGGATTAGTAATGCTAGCCTGCAAATGGATTTCAAAAATGGAAATTTTAAAGGACTATTTTAAATTTGTAGTATTTCCAGCATGTTATCTCTAAAATTTAATTAAAAAGTTGCCCTAAAGTATAAACTTTACATCACTGCTTAGTTTCATGCATTTTCTTTCAAGTTTCTTTAGCTATTCTGTGCCTGTGTTTCTAACTTTTGAAGTTTATCCATACAGGTTTAAATAGGTGCTTTCTTATTCCTTCACAAGTGTTTTCAGAAACTTTTCCCTTCTTCTTTAAGACACTATTTCATAGTTGACTTCTTTTACCATTTCAACAAATACAGGTATAGCATGGATATCTAACTTTTTTCATACTTAGTACCTGCAAAATTCAACATACTGCATTAAAATGCAGTTTAAATCACAATTGAGGAAAAAATTCATTAATTAAAAAACTTGTATCAAGCACCTGTTATGTGCCTATCAGTCTTCTGATAGACTTTTGATATGATTGGGACCAAGTTTATGTAGTTCCAGGAAAGAAAAAACATCTATATTTCAAGGAGACAGAAGAAATTTCAACTGTTTCTTTCTGGGGAGTTATAATAAATCCTGCCTAAGTATCATTTTATAATAAGAATTTCTTTCACTAGTTAATAGTAATAATAATAGGCTTTGTAGTAGAAAATATTAGCTATTTTGGGTGATGACAGTTGAAAAAACCTTTTTTTCTCTTTTTGTTTTTAAATAATTATTATTACAAAAATAATACATATTCTAAATGCAAGCCAGACTGAGGAAAGGTGATGAGGTTCCTGAGGTTCTAAAGCAAGGAAATATGCTTCAAACCAAAGGAATAAATTACATAAAAGCACTGACTTGACTCATAACATGTGATGTATTCCAGGAACTGTCACCTGTTTAGAGAGGCTGGGAACTTGGGAATGACTAGAAAGTAGCAGAAGATCAGCTCAGCAAATTAATCACAGACCAGATATTAAAGCCTTTGTTTTCTTACCAGAAAGTAAATGTGGGGTTTTGTTGTTGTTGTTGCTATTGTTGTTTGTTTTGTTTATTTGTTTTCCCTCCTAAGGCAGAGGGAGTGGGCTGGGGTTTAGCTCAGTTGGTAGAGTGCTTGCTCTGCTTGCTTGGAGGCCCTGGGTTGCAACCCCAGCACTGCAAAAATGGGAGGACTTGGCTGCCTACTCCTGAAACAATCCCAAAACAATGAGCGATTGAAAACTCTATGAGTAACAGAGAAGCACTGACAGTGCCAGGCACGGTAGTGTTGGGAAATGTTTTGTTCTTGAGTACCTAGGGTCACTATGAGTTAGCCTCAACTTGACAATACCTAACCAGGCTGAGGGAAGCCTTTTAGATGTTTAAGCAAAAGGTAGATATTCTAATAGATAGCTTTGGGAGAGATTTTAGTAATATACCCAAGAAAAGCATAGTCAGTGGTTAGCTATGACCCAAAGAGACAGAAGTTAGTGAGCACAGCACTTCAGGACTATATGAAGGTAAGAGGAGCCAGGGCAGGACCAGAAGGAGCATTCAATAGAAAATCTAAGAAATTTCATGATCTAGAACATCATAGCTCAAAGTGACTCAATAGATTCAATGGGTTCAATCTTTTTCATAATTAAATCACTTCATGACAGTGATCAGCAATTGAGGTTAAATGCTCCAGTAAATTTTATGAATAATCTTATCTAATTTGAGGACATGTTACCCAGAATAAAAATGATACAGGCTACTATTATAAAAGAACATCTTTTTTTTAAATGGTAATTGGGGGTTGAATTTAGAGCCACACACATACTTCACAATTGCACTACCACTGAGCCAATAGGATTAGTAATGGTAACCTACAAATGGATTTCAAAAACAGAAAATTGAAAGGGCTATTTTGAGATTTAGTGAGAATTTCACTAAGTTGAATCTTGCCATCCTCCTGCCTCTGCCTCCCAAGTTGCTGGGATTATAGGCATGTATCACAATGCCAAGCTTAAAAGAACATCTTTATGTATGTAATATGTAATAATGTAATGTATGTAATAATGTATGAAGAACATTGCTGCTTATTTGGATAGAATTAGTCTCCAGGGAACTCTAAACACATTAAATATCAAAGCAAGTCTACATTTTTTTTAGTATGGAGAGAGGCAAAATAAAAAGCAAACCACTTCCCCACCTGTCCTTGCCCATATATTCAAGTCTATGACGTTCTGCTACCTCCCCATTGATCCCTTATTTTCAAGCTCACGTGAGCTGTGATTTTCCCCAAATAAGCTAGATTGTTCTTGGCATGCCTTCTTCAACAAAGACAACACAAAAGTTGTCTATGGGTTTCTCAGTTGGTAGAATGCTGCTCTGCCCTCTCTGAGGCCTTGGGTTCAATCCCCAGCACTGCAAAAATGGGAAAAGGACCTGGCAGTCTACTCCCAAAACAATCCCAAAACAATCAGCCATTGCAAACCCTATAAATAGCAGAGAAGCATTGACATAGTGTTGGGCATGGCACAGTGCCAGGGAGTGTTTCGTTCTGTTATACACAGGGTTGCTATGAGTCAGACTGGACTCGATAGCACCTAAGAACAACAGCAGCAAAAGTTGTCTAAGTAATCAAGTACTTCTTTACTTGAATTAAACAAAGACTCCATTGCAGAAAAATTATATCACAAAACAAATGACATCACTTGTATTAAAACATTTTTCTCTTGTGTTTCTCTTTCCATTATACCTTGTTGTTGTTGTTGTTGTTGTTGTTGTTGTTGTTGTTGTTGTTATGTGCCATCAAGTCGGGTCTGACTCAGGGACCCTCACAGGTTTTCAACAGCTGACTATTTGGGGATTGTTTTCAAGAATAGACTGCCATATCCTTCTGCTATTTTTGCGGTGCTGGGGCTCAAAACTGGGTCCTCAAAAGTGTGGAGCAGTGCTCTACCAACAGAGCTAAACCCTAGCCCTGCATTATGCCTAACAATACCCAGTATTTTTAGTCAAGCTAAAAGTAGATTGTAGTTTTGTCCTTGTAAATGATGTTTCAGATGCAAAGATGCTGGATAAAAATAGAAAGTAGGATTTGATCTTTAAATTAATACCATGTTCTAATACCACCTTTTTTGTTTTTTACATTATTGAATATATTTAAGATTCTGTTCAAGTTTCCAGGAGCTTTATAATTTTTATTAAACTGGAATGGGAAAAAGGAATATTTTATTAGAGGCAGTTTTTCTTTAAATCATCTGGGCATCTGCCTGTTATTCTTTTAGCTCAATCTCTGTGAATAATATATACAATTTAGTAGTCTTTCTACTTAAGCGCATAGCCTGCAGCTGTACCACCGTGGCATCGGATTTTGTCAGATCTTGGAAGCTAAGCAGAGTAGGACTTGGTTAGTACTTGGATGGGAGACTGTCTGGGAACATCAGGTGCTGTAGGCTTGAGTGAAGGACCTGGCAACCCACTCCCCAAAAAACAATCAGCCATTGAAAACCCTATGAATAGCAAAGAAGCACTGACAATAGTGTTTCATCTGTTGTACATAGGGTTGCTATGAATTGGAGACTGACTTGATGACACCTAACAACAGCAACTTGCCTTCAGTCTTCATTTCAGCATGGATTTTTTATATGCAAAAATATAGTCTTCGTAAGAGAAACAGATGTTTATCAACATTTGCTTTTAAAGTAGACCTAAGGAAATTAGGTGATTCTGATAAAAATATGTCATAGGATTTGCTATTTAATAAAATTTTCCTATCCCCTTGTTCTTAACAAAAGATAATTCCTTTTGACTTTCTTTTATGAAAATCCTTTGGCTAGGAGTTGTTCAGAATTTCACAAACAGGACAAAGACAGAAATGCCTGTGCTCATTTCTTGCCTCATGTGGCTTTATTTAAAAGCAGCATTTGTTACTCTAGCTCCCCAAAAAGCTTCAAAGTATTTTTTTCTGTCTTCAATTCTCCCTGGTTCTTACTCTGTTTCCTTGGTCTTATTCTTCCTCTTCCAAATTATATATACATTACCATAAAAAATAGATGTACTAGGATCAATAGAGGAATGGATAGTCAGAAGTGTGATAAATAAAGTGTAGTCTATCTTTCATGGTAAAATCTAGGTGGAAGGTTAGAGGCTGTCACAGTTTAAATGTTGTTCCCCTCCACTACCAAAGGTTCCTGTGTTGGAGGCTTGCTCCCCAGGGTGGTGGTATTCATTGGGACGTGGTGTGGAACCTTTAAGAGGTAGGGCCTAGTGGGAGGTCATTATATCATTGGGCACTCTACCTTAGGAATTGAATACTGGTCTCCTGGAAAGAGTTCCTAAGAGGGCAAGCTACTATAAAAGCTTGAGCTTATCCACCAAGTCTCTTGTGAGCTTCCTCCTTGCCACATGATTTCTTTCTCCTGTCATCTGTCATAGGCCTTCACAACTACTGGCACTAGTTGGTTGGACTTTGAACCTCTAAAATGATGCACTAAATAATTCACGTTTTCTTCATATGTAACCTACCTCAAGTATTTTGTTACAGTAACAAAAACTGATCAGCACAGAGATGTTCAGTGTAAGAATTTTTTCAATTGTGCTATATATTTGAAAAGTGTCATAATAAAATCTCTTAGGTCTGGTTATCTATGAAGGAAAGGATTACAGGTGCTTTCACTTATTCTATGTTTTAATTTTTTTACAATTACATAAAAGTGAAGATAAGTCTTTTAAAACCCACATTAAACTATCTTCACAAATATAGTCACTAAACTATTTACTTAAAAACTCTTGATGTTTGAAATTCATATTGTTATTGGTATTGTTGTTGTTGATAGGTGCCATCGAGTCACATCGTATTCATAGCGACTGTCATAGGGTTTTCAATGGCTGATTGTTTTGGGATTGTCACATCCTTCTTCCATTTTTGCAATGCTGGGAATTGAACCCAGGACTTCAAAGGCTGCAGAGTGGCACTCTATCAACTGAGCTACATCCCAGCCCAAAATTCATTTTAGGCAATATTAAATAAAATATGAAATTCATATTAGGCAAATGTTAAATTGAGAATGTGTTTAAAGAACCAGCTGTTTGTTGGCAATAACATAGTTATAATAGGGTATTGCTTATGTAAATCATGGTGTATACCCAGTCAGGAGAATACCATGCACCCATTAAAGTACAGAGACAAATGCACTTACATAAATATAATATTTTTTTGCTGGCTAGGAAATTAAGAATTTATGGATATAACATATGTACATTACCTCTGAATGTTGTTGTTGTTAGGTGCCATAGAGTTGTGTCCGATTCATAGAAACCCTCATAGGGTTTTCATGGGATTGCTTCAGGAGTGGATTGCCATGCCCTTCTCCTGACCTCTGAATAAGATTATAAATTTTTAGTTTTCCTAAACTTAAAATTTCATAATGTTTTTTATTTAACTTAAGAAAGAACAACAGAAAAAAGAAGAAAAGAAAAAAATGACATGTTTTTTCTGTCAAAATGGAGGAAGGAAACCCTTATGTCTTTTCATAATTTTTTTTTTATCAAACTGCTATTGTAAAGAATCCACTTGAGCTAAGCACCATGGCATGACCCTGTAATCCCAGCAGTTGGTGAGACTAAGGCAGGAGAATCACGAGTTCCAGGCCAGTGGCATCCTGTGCAACTCAGCAAGACCCTGTCTTAAAATAAAAAATGTAAAAAGCTGTATCTCATTGGTAGAACACATGCCTAGAATGCACAAGGCACTAGGTTCAACTACCTAGTGCTACAAAAAAAAACAAAAAAAGAATTCACTGGATATATAAAAATAAATAATGTCATTCATCCTTCTGAAGATATGTTTGTGGGCTCTACTAGAGGCTTTTGAAAAGAAAACTAAGATGTTTTCATGCTACTGGGCCCAAGGCATCTCATACTTGGAAATGCTCTATCTTTAATCTCTAATTTCATTTAACATTCTATGTCTGACTCATGAGGAAAGGAAGCTTCAAAGCAGAAAAGGGAAACTCTAATTTCTGTCTAAATACAGTAAACATTCATACAGTTCAGACAATGTGATACCTGTGCACCAAAGATTTCCAAGAGTCCTGCCCAAAAGAATTCAGAATTCAAGGATGTACCAGTTAAATTATAAAAAATGTTTTTATTTACTATGGAGCTTTTTATAAGAAAACTTACATAATTTGTTGAAAGTAGATATTCTTTGCGATATGTTTCTGAAAAGGACAAAGAAATAATATGATTACTGTTATTTTTTTTTTCATCCAGCCAAAATTTAGTGAATTTCTGTCGCTGAACTTAATGTTTCAGGCATTGTTTCCACTCTCTAGAAGATATATTTTTTTCATTGAAAGAAAAGTCGGACAGGAATAAAAGTGAAAAAGCACAAAACAGTTTATCTCTGTGCTCCAGTCTTCTAGTCCCTCATAGAAACTTGTAATTCATTGTTTTGTGTGTGCTTGCGTGGGTGCATGTGTATATGGGCATATATTCACCTACTGGTCTATTCTAACTGTGTCTTCTTGGTGCCTCACAATATATAATGTTTTCTTCATCTCTTCTCTTTCCCAGGCAAAATGTCTAGTGATCGAGCTTTGAGGAAGCAGCAACAGTTAAACAACCTTGTTTATGTGGTGATAAATCAGGCCAAACCTGGTGACAGAATAGTGGATTTCTGCAGTGGTGGGGTATTATATATCTCCTTTTATCTTTTTCAGCCTTTCTAAGACTTTGTGACTTTTTTATATTACATTCAAGATCATGTTTTTATTTGGCAGAATTGTTGTCTTAGAACAAGCAAAAGCCATGGGGACTAAAGTTAACTTGTTTCTTTTATTGACTTTTTCAGGGCCATGTTGGAATTGTTCTTGCTCACATGCTGCCATCATGCCAGGTAAAGTCTGAATAATAGATAAAAGAAAATATTCTAGCTAAACATAATTCATCTAACCAAGTGTGGCCTATCCTTACTCTTTTGAGTTCCTAATCACTTACCCACCCAAGTCAAATATGTGGCACAGGTGTTTTCTTTCCTTTGAAGTAAACGTCTAAGATTCAGAATCTTAATGGAAAAAAAGAAAAGTAGAACAAAAGTACAGTTATCAGAATTTTTAAAACATATGTTTAAATAAATTTTAAAAGAAATAACTACACTACTGTTAAATAAAATAATTATGTTTAGACTAATTTATTTTCAACATAATTACAACTAGAAATTCTGGCTTCTGAAAGTTGCTTGAGCATATTCTTTTGGTAATATGCTTCCTTTGATCTATTGATCAAAATTGTAACTACATTAATAAAGTTTTATAAAGAAGAAGAAGGGGGAAAAACTACCATATCAACCCATCAAATGTTTTTCTTCCCTTGTAATTCATTGTCATTGTCCATATGGTTGTTTACTATTGCAAATTCTAAAAATGCAAATACAATTTTAGTCTACTGCTTTCTCTTAGTATTGTATCATAAGTGTTTTTCCTACTGCTATAATTTTTACATATCAAATTTTAGTAACTGTATTTTAAAGTAGATGTATCATATTTAATCAGTCATTGCCACTGTTCATTAGAAGTTTGTGCTGGTTTTAGTCTTCTGCTGTATTAAATCAATTCCTCAGAGTGACAATTTTTAACATAAAAGTCTCTGGGAAAAAAATGTCTTTTTCTTTATTTTAATACACATTTAACTGGGGCAGACTCTTTGAGCTGTCTGGAAGATGTGAACTAACTATAGTAAATACTTTCAGAAGAAAAAACTCAAAGAATGATAGGGTGTTCAGAATGACATGTAAATGAATGATTGGGGAGGTTGTTCTGTTTTCTTAGAGAATGAAGAGCAAAATAAATCAGGAATCCTAGGAGAAGAGGCAAGGACTGGTTTTATTATTAAGGAAAGCAACAATTCCACGAAGGAAGAGTAGAATTCTGGAGAAGCAGAGTCAGGGATGTGCTATCTTTTTTTCTCTTCCTAATTGTTCTCGAGAGCTGGGATATAGCTCAGTGGGTAGAGCGCTGCACTGCAGTCTCTGAGGCCCTGAGTTCAATTCCCAGCACCACAAAAATGGGAGAAGGACCTGGCAATCCACTCCCCAGGCAATCCCGAAACACTCAGCCATTGAAAACCCTATGAGGGTCACTATAAGTCGGATACCGACTCGACGGCACCTAACAACAAAAACAACAACAACAATTGTTTTGGAAGCTTAGATAGGTTAAAACTGGAAAATGTCTTGGCTAGAATAAAGGCAGGAAAGCTTTCAATGCTATGTATATTCTAATAGAGTTTTTATACAAAGTGATTCAGGATTTTTTTGGTACTTTTTCCATTCTTGGAAGTGGAACCCAGGGCCTCGTACATACTTTTGCAAGTGCTCTAAGCTTGGGCTGCACCCCTAGCCATTTTTTCATTTTTTATTTTGAGTCAGGGTCTTATTAAGTTATACAGGCTGCCTCTGGCCTTGAACCCTGGATCCTCTTGGCCTCCTGGTTCCGCCTCCTGAGTTGCTGGGATTATAGGCTTGTGCCATTGTGCCCAGCCCCTCCAGGATTTTTCTATGAAGGCAAGCATGAGGATAAAATAGTAACTAGGAATGATAGCAATGAAAATATCTTAGTTCCATACACAACTACTGTTTCAGACTTCTCTTTCCCCTGCCTTCTGCCTCATGCCCACCATTCTATACCATTCATTGCAGCTGATTGAACTTTCTTTTATCATAATGCATGATCTGGCTCCTGTAACCTCTCTAGCCTCACTATGCCCTCCCTACCCTGCCCTCCCATCCTCACAGCCACCATCACACATACTGCTACACAGCTAAACCAATTCTCTCAGTTCTTTAAAAACACGATACTGTTTCTCACCTTGGGCCTTCTTCATACATGTACCTCTCTGATTGACACACTCTTCCATTCCCCTAGCTAATTTCTGTTCATTTTTCAGGCTTCAGTTAATATGTTACTTCCCCCATGAAACCTTCCTTAGGCAATCAAGTCATTATACATGGTTTGTCTTTCATTGAACACTTTATACTTTACACTTATTATTGCCTGTTTCACTTATGTTACTATACCATAAGCTTCAAGAGTTCAAGATCCCTTTTCATTTTTGTACAGGTCAGCTGGCATACTTCTTGGCACAGGAGACAGGACCAATATAATATATTCTACATTATTAAGATTGTGAAATAGAGTATTAATGCTTTCTCTGAATGTCAGAATTATGTTACTGAATAAATATTATTTTTTTCCTTGGTGAAACCTAGGTTACATTAATAGAAAACAAGGAATTATCATTAATCCGTGCTAAAAAGAGAAGTGATGAACTAGGTTTAAACAACATTTGGTTCATTCAAGCAAATATGGAATATTTTACAGGAATGTTTAATATTGGGGTAAGTAATCAAGCAATTTCAATTTCTTTAATTAACCAAGTAAGAAAAATTAAGACTTCAGAATAATAAATGGAGATAATTTTATACTCATTCCTAAACAAATCTTTAAATTTCTATAATTTATGAAGTATAGCATATTGATTAATATTATTTTGTTCATAGCACTTCATCATTACATGATAGAGGTAACATTTGTCTCTCCACTAGTCAAGAACTTTATTTTCTTCACTAGAAAATTTCCAGTGCTGAGAACAATGTTTCACAAATAGAAAGTGATTTAAAATAGATACTAATTGAAAAAATAAATTCTAATGATGACTTGTCTTTGTTTAGTCTGTATTTTTTGAAAGACAATGGTAGAGAACAAAAACAAAGAAGGTGATAAAAACTAGTAACCTTTAAATACTAGAATTACCTTTAGGTAATATTTTCTTTTGCTGATATTTGGCAACTACATATATTTTTAGCTTCTAAGAGTTGGCAAGGATTTTGGTCATATTTCTGAATCTTGAGATCAAGTTGGTATTATTCAATATTACTGAAAACGTCTAAGATGCCAGCCCATTTATTTCTCAGATTTTAGGTTCTCTTGGGGAATTCTCATGTTTCATTAAGATGTTAGAATTGCTGCGATTCCTCCTCCCAGCATCCTGAGTGCTGGGATTATGTGTATGCCCCACCACACTCAATTAAGGAGAGGATTTTAAAGATACAACCAATTACCTTTAGGAAATTTGAACAAATCGTTTATATATCAGAATTGAAATAGTGTTTGTCTTATCCTCATTAATAGACCAATTCATAGCAGGCAAAATTGAATAGATTTGCTTATTTTGTTAACCTAGTTTGATTTGAGATAATCCCCAAAGGGAACAAGTCAAAATATTTTCAGATCTTTTTTGCATCAAGTTCTTCCACATTCCCACTTGACTTAAGTTTGATTTACATTGTGTTCATTTGAGAAATGTATTTTTTAGGATTAAACGTGCCAAATAAGCCTATAAAAACAGTCTCTTTACTTAAATGCATTTTAATTTAAACAACATGCTATTTCATTTTTGCTCTTCAAATTTGCAGATTTAAAAATTATTATTGCTCATGGACCACAAGTCTTCAATTAGACAAGCCTACTGAACAGGAGCTTTGAAAGTTCCATTTATATGATCTTTACAATGATTTGTTAATTATATGAAAAATTAATACGGTAAACAAAATCATATAAACATAATGATTAAGAGCATAGATTTCAACATTGGGCAACTTTGTGCTAAAGTCTCAGCTTGACATTTAATAGCCATATGGCTTGGGCAAATTATCTAAACTATTAATCCTCAGTTTTCCCTTGTATAAAATGGGCATAATATACTTGCTGATAAGATATCGATACAATGTATATGAAGTGCTTAGGAGATTGCCTGGCATTTAGGAAATACTCAATGAATTAAGCCTTTTATTGAGTGCAGTGTGATCTCAACCAGGTAAAAATTTCATTAAGGAGCAATGGGAGTAAATTATGTCAAATGATTTGTGGCTATAGACATACCACCTTCGTATCCAATCCTGTGTGATCTCTGAAGTTAAGCAGGGTTGGGCCTGGTTAGTACTTGGGTGGGAATACTGGGTGATGTAGGCTTGGGAGAAGAACCTGGCAGCCCTCTTCCAAAACAATCAGCCATTGAAAATCCCATGAATAGCACAGAGGAACTGACATAGTGTTAAGCATGGCACAGTGTCAGAGTGTGTTTCATCTGTTGTACATAGGTTTGCTATGAGTCAGACCCAATCCCTATATACTGTGTAATGATATTTAATTATTGTTAATATTTTCAAAATATCCCACATTTAAAATTATTTTTATACTCATAAATATGTAAGCAGATGGATAATGTAGAACATACATAAAAAGAATTCTGAACATACAAATAGGTTTTATCATATGATATATAAGATATATAAGATAATCCTTGACTTTATTTATTTATTGCAGTACTGAAGGTTTGAACCCAGGACCTTGTACATACATTGCAAATGCACTATCACTAAGCTGTATCCCCAGCCCCCTTTTTACTTTTTATCTGGACACAAGTTCTCCCTAAGTTGCACAAGCTGCCTTTGGCCTGAACTTGTGATCCTCCTCCGTCCACCTCCCAAGTCACTGGGGTTACAGGTGTGCACCACCACACCTGGCTTGCTCTTTGACTTTTGATAAGTTTACCTCTGTATAAACCTATAGTCAATTGAAACTATCTTAAGTAAAAAATGCATTTAATACACTAACCTACTGAACATCATAGTATCACAAAGAATATTGCTTGCCCAAGAAAAGATCAATCTTCAAAATTTCAAGTATGGTATTTACTGAATCTGTATTGCTTTCACACCACCATAAAGTAAAAA